>JAKLND010000215.1:0-27974 GCA_022813125.1 Septoriella neoarundinis | reverse complement strand
GCATAGAACAACTCGTGGATGAAACGTAACAACAGGTAAAAGAGCCCTGGTGATGAGCTTGGTCTTGAATAAATCAAGAGGACTTCAACAGGCAGTTCCACCATTTGTAAGAACGCGAGCAGTGGTACTTTACTCCGCGCCGATCTCTACTGATCAGGGCACGGAATGGAGCAAGACACCATCTGCCGATGCCGTCTTCTACGTCACGAGATCTTGAGGTATCGGCTTGATTGGGGCAATCAACATCCAAAATCTATTGCCGCATTGTTCCGAGGTCTGACGCCTTGTGCTGACACGCCGCTGCCTGCCTTCGCATAAGCGACTCTGGAATGGCAAATGCATACGCACACCCGACTCGTCTGGAAAGCACCTGAATTGCCACGCGGCATCTGTGCCTTATTGATTCTAGAAGTTCTCTTCCTCTGCCGTGCGCCACATGGCTGAACTCTTCCCGATCGACATGCAGCCAAGACGAAGGGCGGCGGTGTCGGGCCAGGTCTAAGTGTCTGACTGCAGACCCGGTGGTGAGGATTGAAAGACAAAGCAGTAAGAACCGCAACACACGTGCAAGGATGCGCGGCACCTACGGTTTCGCGCAGTCTAGTCCTGCATCTGTCTACTTGGCATGAAACATCGACTGCAGATCCCGGAGGTGCCCAGAGATAAAGTCCGGACGGGCATGTATATCCTGAGATCGCCGACGTCTCCAGACTTCCTGGAACCTAGCGGAACCTCCAATCGTCCCATCAACGGGGTTATCTCTATCTTCAAGTGAACATATCGCACCATGAGAATTGACTTCACTCGAGCCGCAGCGGCGCTCCTTGCTAGCAGCTGCAGCGCTGTCAATGGACTTAGCCTGAAGGCTGAGCACGCTGGTGGTGTCTTCAACAACGGCACGGCGACCGGACAAGATGTTTCCCTGGGCAATGGTACGTTCTCTGGACTAATGTATACAATGATATTGTAACTGACACTGCCCTTCAGAGACCGGCTATGTCTCCTACCCACCAGGTCACCACGCAAAGGCCGCCGTTCTGTACATGACAGACATTTTTGGCAATGCATTGATAAACAACAAGCTGTTAGTTGCTTTAATCACACGCTAATGTAGACTCATACTAATACCATATGTTACAGTTTGGCAGATAGTATCGCCAAAGCCGGCTACCTGGTCGTGATGCCTGACCTCTTCCGCGGCGATCCCGTTCCAGCAGATGCCCTCTCTGATCCCGCCTCGAATTACAGTCTCCCAGACTGGCAGAAGCGCCACCCAATGGCCGAGGTTGAGTCAATCCTGGACACGACGATTAACGCTATCCAGACCACCTACAACGTCTCGAAGATCGGTTCGGTCGGCTACTGCTTTGGCGGACGCTACGTCGCAAGGTACCTCGCAGCTGGAAAAGCCATCAAAGCCGGGTTCGCTGCCCATCCTTCCAACACTCAGGCAGCAGAGTGGGAGGCCATCGCAGCACCTATCAGCATTGCTTTCGGCGACCTCGACGAGAGCAGCACTCCTGAGAACCGCACGAACATCGAGGAGATCTTCTTCGAGGGCAACAAGACTTACCAGACGGCTCTCTACTCCAACGCTGAGCATGGCTTCGCCGTCCGGACCAACCTCACTGTCAAGCAGAAAGCGTTTGCGCAGGAGGGCGCCTATTTCCAGGCGGTGAGGTGGCTTGATGCTTGGGTCAAGAGCGAGGAGTGATGGCTGATAATGTCATCTGCTCACGACCCCAAAACCTTGTAAATTCTGATACGCTAAAGTACGCATCCCGCGAAAACTGTTCTGCTGTTCTGCGAATGTGACATCTAAGCCGCCTGCTTTCCAACAACTTGTAATATCTTCTTCCCAGCTTCGGTTGGTATTTATCGTCTGGCGCGGTGATAGTCGGTACTCACAAAGCGAAGCTCCAAAAAGTCTGCCGTGAAAGATTTGGCGACACCCATAGACTGGCTGTTGTGCGAGTGGTAGGACATGGCTATAGCCTAAAATCCGAATAGGCAAGCGATTGCCCGGCGTTAAAGGGGCTTAACCCCTCACCATTGCCCCTCCATACGCAACCGGATCGTCAGGCAAAACAACATCAGGACCAGCCGTAGTGGCGTTGCATGCAGCTTTTGAATCGTATAAAAGGACATTTCCCTCAACGTAGATGTAGTTTGAAGTAACAATTCAACTTCCCATAGACTTTGCTGTTTGCCTTTCGCATCTTTTCACCTCACTCAAACAGATCAGATCAAAATGTCCGCCTCCAGTGATTCCACGGAGCAAGACCCCGTGCTGCGCTCCATCGCAGAGACCAAAGCGAGCTACAAGCGCCTAGGCAACAGTGGCCTGCGGGTATCAATTCCCATTTTCGGCGCCATGTCGTTCGGCGACGCCTCGTGGCAACCATGGGTGATCGAAGAGGACAAAGCACTGCCTCTTCTGAAGGCAGCCTACGACCGCGGCCTGAATACATGGGACACGGCGAACGTGTACAGCAACGGCGTGAGCGAGGAGATCATCGGCAAGGCGATCAAGCAATACCAGATTCCTCGCAACAAGATCGTCATCTTGAGCAAGTGCTACGGCTACGTTGGCGAGGACCCGAGCATCCGTGGCATCATGTATGGACAGAAGATCGCTGAGTCGAAGGACTACGTGAATCGCGGCGGTAAGTAACAAACCACATACCGTGCGTGGAGAAGGCTTTTCTGACCCAACGTACTATCAGGTCTCTCCCGCACCGCCATCTTCGAAGCCGTCAACGCCTCACTCGCCCGCCTTCAGCTGGAACACCTGGACTTGCTACAGATCCATCGCTTCGACCCGCATACGCCAATTGAAGAGACGATGCAAGCTCTGAACGACCTCGTGCGCGCAGGCAAAGTGCACTACATTGGCGCGAGCAGCATGTGGGCGTGGCAGTTCTCGCTGATGCAGCACTGCGCTGAGAAGAACGGGTGGACGAAGTTCGTCAGCATGCAGAACCACTACAACTTGCTGTACCGCGAGGAGGAGAGGGAGATGAACGCGTTCTGCGACGCGACGGGCGTGGGACTGATTCCCTGGGCACCGCTCAGTCGAGGACATCTGGCGCGGCCGCTGGAGGCGTTTGGCAGCACGCTGAGGAGCGAGGGAGAGAAGAAGAACAGTGGAGGATTGAGCGAGGCTGACCAGGAGATTGTGAAGAGGGTGCAAGAGCTGGCTGAAAAGAAGGGGTGGAAGATGAGCCATGTCGCACTCGCATGGATCAACAAGAGGATCAGTTCGCCGATTATTGGATTCTCGAGCGTCGAGCGCATGGATGAAGCGCTGGAGGCTCGTGGCAAGACACTGACTGAGGAAGAAGAAAAGTATCTCGAAGAACCGTATGCCCCGAAGGCGATCATCGGCCACTCGTAAGTATTAGCGTAGATGGAATGTCATTTAGCCTCTTGCCAGGGTATCATTGCAATCATCACTCGCCTCTATCGCTTATGCGTTGAAGCCCAGTCCTCTACTCTCTTCATCTTCTCTTAGAGCGTTCCTGACCTCTTCTTCACCGACTCCGAGTCTGACTCTACCGACACGATCTCCATGCCTGTTTTCGACACCTATAATGCCGGCTTCGGCCAGCTCTACCGCGGCGCTACCAAGCCCCATGACCCTTGCCGCCTTCTCAATCTCCTTCTTGAGAGCCGGGCGTCCACGTTTGGATGGTGTTTGTACGGCTCCTGGCGCATCCTCTTCTGTTCGCGCTGGAGGCGTGGCGTCTGGAGTCAGGAGGTATTGCTCGAGAGGCTTCGATTGAGACATTGCACCCATCCGTCGAGCTTCGTCGACGATGTCCGCAAGAGTGGATTCCGTGATACCTGTCCGCCTCAAGCGGGCGAGCAAGGCACCCAAGAAAAGTTTGCTCGCAAGAGGCAAGGAGCGGAGGTAAGCAGCCATCGGCGTTGAAGTTGCTTCGGTGATGGCACGTCTAATAGTCGCAATGTTGACAATTCCTTTCTTCTGCGCTGGGCCAAGAGGCAGGGGCTTCTGTCTGGCTGGAGTTTTACTTGGAGTATCAGGTGCAGCATTTTCCTTTTCCTTCTCGGCCTCCACGCTTTCCTGCTCTGCGATCTCGACTGCACGTCGACAGATATCGAGAGCTCGACGAGCATCACCAGATACCGCTGCGACTTTTCGACTTGCGAATTGCACCGCGTCAGGTTCGACAATTACTTGGCCGACACCTTCAAGCCGCGACTGAATGATGGCCATGAGTTGAGTGTGGGTGTAGCCGGGAAAGGTGATGCGAGTGAGACCTAACCGCGAGCTGATCTTGTTGCTGAGTGTTCGCTCTGGCAAGTCCATAGTGTTTGCGACGGCTAACACAATTAGTCGACTGTGCCGAAGCTGTGGCCAGTTGAAGAAGTTATACATGACGCCCTGGTTGCGAGTTACAAGCTGATCAAGCTCGTCCATTAGTACCACGCATGGCACGCGGCGCGGTGAGGGCGTCGTGAACTCTCGCTCCAGAAGCTCCAAAGCGTGCGCTGAGCTCACACGGTCACCTTTCAGCGCCTCCCATAGTAGGCTGTATGACTGATGAGGATCTGTGACTTTCATGCCATTGATTTCCACGAAGTAAAAGTCGTCCAGCTGCTCATCTGCTACGGCTGTCTGCAACGATGCTACGACCTCTCTGACTGTCGCTGTCTTTCCAGTACCGGGCGTGCCTGAGATGTAAATACATGCACCGGTCCCGGCCGTGATAGCCACCTCCAAGTGTGACTGCACGGTGTCAAACTCCTCTTCGCGACAGGGCAGTGCATGTGGCACAGCCGAGACGTGAAGCGTGGAGCGGGCAAGTTGATACGGGGATGCATTCAAGTGTGAGGGCGAGAGCATCCGTGTACCGAGCGGCGTGAATTCAAGAGGCTTCTTGGTGACAATGCGTTTGTGCGTTGGAGTCGTGAACTTCCTGGGTGTTCTCTGCTTCGCTTTGGACGGAGTGGGTGTGGCAGAGGTCACTTTCCGACGCTTTCGAGGTGTCGCGGGATCATCCCCATCTTCTTCGTCGATGTCCTCCAGCCCATAGTCATTCTCCTCTCTCTTTTTCGTAGGTTTGCGCCGACGGGTCTTGACAGTCTGGCTCTCCACTAGGTCGCTGATAGTGTCCAAATCCTCCTTCCTGCTCTTAAACATGTCTTCCCATATGAACTCCTCGGTATACGTTGCTGTCTTGATATTCGCGCCTCTTCGACAGACGAAGACCTTGCCATAGTCCTTGGAATTCTTTGAAACCTTTCCGTTTGGATATTGAGCCGCGAATTTCTTGTCAGACATCACCTTCGCTTTTCCATTGATTGTTGTCAAAGGGTTCTCGTCAAAGTTCGCGGTGATGTACAGCTCATTCGGCAGAAAATCCGTACGCTTGCTCTTGCCTCTAATTTCTTTCTCCGATGAGAACCACATCATAGTCGCCTTCTTCTGCAGGACCATTTCCCCGTCGTCATCCTCGAGCTCGCCTTCAGAAAGATCGTAGATGATTGCGACCCAAGCCTCGTTTCCGGCCGGGGCTTTCAAAAGGACTGTGTCGCCAATGTAGCATTCAAAGTCACCCATGCGGGCGCCGATGATGTTCTTCGGACCATTTTCTACTGCTTCCGTATTGGCAAGAGCTGCGTCGTCGGTGGAGTAAATAAAGTCCCAGGGGTGGTCCTCGAGGCCGAGCTCATCGTCCGAGTCTTCTCTAAGCACGCTACCTCCGGACAGGTAATGGCGTGCTTTCTCGATGTTGGTACGTCTCTGTTTGGGCGGCATCTTGCACGGTGTGCTTTCTGAGTACGTAGTTCCCAAGACACGGCCTCGCGGGAGTTGCGCTCGTCCGACTTTGAGATCTCGAAGCGCGCGAGACGACGCGCTTGTGGCACGCGCAATCCCGTGACTTTAGGAAATGGGCGCATGCACTGTGACTTCACAACTTCTTCTCCGCAACACGAAGAATGTAATCCAAGATAATCCCTATTGAGGGAAGTACCAGTGGTCATTATTTCTATTTCGATGATCTCAACCAGAAGACTATGCTCGCAACAGGACCAAGTGCTGCACTCCCTCACTCATGGCTTGGGAGGCAAGTTGCTCGGTCGAAGCGGGTTCGACATTTCACGTACGAGAAGCCCGTTGGCACTGGAATTTCAGGTGACTTGGTAGTCTTCAATTATCTATGCTGTCTGTTGCTACAAGGGTATCTAACCAAAACCGCCGAGCGTACTACAACATTCAATCCATTGCCTAATATCTGAAAACCCGAATAGCCATCATTCCTTCTTGACCGGCACACTACCCTTCTCTCCTTGCGCAACTTGGACGGGGCTAGGGGCAAGATTCGGAGGAAGGATGCTGGCCCCGTTACCTGGCGTGGTTGAAACCATGGAAGGAGGCAACGGCTGCTGGGTCGGATTCTGGTCATGCTTCTGAGGGATGGCCTTGGTGCTTTCGGGCCAGGGTCCAGACATGCCATCTGCGGCAACTCCGTTCGCCGTCGCGGAAGCAGGAGCAGGCTGAGCGGTGCCGTTGTTGGTGGGTGTTTGGAAATGGTGCAGCGGCGAAGGGTAGCCGTGTCCGTTCGATGGAGTAGCTTGCAAAGGAGATTGCGCCATTGACTGTGAAGATGGCCGTGGGAGAGGCCGAGGCTGAGCGGGAGGTGAGGACTTGGTGGGTGAGTGTCCAGCGTTGTAGGCATAACCATTTGAAGGGGGCGGGAAGGAGGTCAATGGGCTGTGTAAGAGCGGCGACTGACGCGGCTGTGGTGTTGGCTGTGTGGGAAGCGGCCCAGGTGAGGAGGGTGGAGCGCGCTTCGCTGGTGACTGAAAGCCGTTCATCAGGTGTGCGGAGCTGGGCCTGTGAGGCGGCTGTTCTGGCTGGCGCGCAGGTTGTGGAGGTGAATGTTTTTGCAAGCTGGGTTGTTGGGTGTACAGGTTGGGATATTGTTGCGGCGGTGGAGAGCTCACCGGATATGGCTGTCTGCTGGAATGCGGGCTACGGCCGTACTCGGGTGCAGGTGGGTGATAGCCAGGATGTCCACCACTTGCCTGGACGGCATTTTGATGGGCGTACTGATGCTGATATTGATGAGGATGATTAGCTGGTACACCGCTTTCGGGAACAGGCGACGGTGAGCCGCCATGGCCAGATTGAGATGGCCTTCGAGGTGGAGGCAGAGGACTGCCTTGCCACTGCTGCTGCGGTGGTCTAGGTTGTGCCGAGTGTGGAGGTATGGGATAGTACGCCTGATGTGGGGGCTGCGGCATTCCTGGTGGCATGGTTGGATCATGGGACATGCTGGGGTGATATGCTTGCTGTGGGGGTGCGTGTTGCGGAGGAGCTTGATCGCCGTCAAGCTGGCGCTGAACATGAGGTGGTAGGCCGCTGTCTCGGGGTGCGCTCGAGGACACCGGCCTGTCATCGCCTCTTTGAGCCTCAGGGCTGCCGCTTGACCTTTTGCCTAGCTTCAGTGATGGGATCTTAGGTTTCTTTGCATCTTCTTCCTTCTTTTTGCAGGCATGGCACACGAAAGCGAAATTGTCGCTGCCCGCTTGTGCTGGCGTAACGCCGTGACACTTGCTGTGCTGCCATACATTGCAACGATCGCAGGCCATGGAGTGAGTACCGTCGTCAAAGTTCTCGCCGTGCAGCCCGCACACGGCGCAGTCGAAGTACCAATCGCCTTCCTCGTCTTGTAGCTCTTGGAGGTCTTTCTGTAGCTGTTCCTTCTGCGACTTCAGCTGGCGCCCAGACTGGCGTTTGATGTTGTCGGCTTCGTTCATGTCCTGTGAAGCCTCCCGCTCGCCTTCTCGCTCGAGCCTGGCAAGCTCTTCTTCTTGGAGAATACGCTTAGTCTCACGCTCTTTCAGACGCTGTTCGCGAGTCATTCTCCGGGATTCATGGCCCTGATTCTCGTTAGATTTTCTGCATGTCTCGAGGGCCGAGTTTCTTACCTCTTCGATTCTGCGCTGCCTTTCTTGTTCTTCATGCGCCATGCGAAGTTCGCGCTGCTTCTTCTCCTCCGCTTCGCGAGCCTCGCGCTCTTCACGCTCTTTATCGGCTTTCACGGCGAGGCGGCTGGATCGCTTTGCGCCTGACATCTTCTGGAGGTTCTCTAGCTCTCGCTGTTTCTTCAGCTGCTTTTGGCGTGTTGCTTCAGCGCGTTTCTCTAGGATCGGAAGCACGTCGCTCTCGATGCTCTGTCGCAATTGCTTCTCGTTCGGATCGCGCGAGCGGAAGATGGTTGACAAAAACTCTTGGTAGTCCTCCAAAGTGATGGCAATGCACTCCCAAGTCTTATTCGTGAAGCCAAAGTCTCCTTCTGCATTGTCTGTGTCTCCGGCAGTCGCAACAACCGTATCATCCTGTGCGCCTGCTTCAGCGTCGGCCATTTCCTCATCTTCATCCTCTGGCTCAGACTCCGCCTTGAACCGCTTAGAGGACCTCGTGCCTCTGCTCTTCGGCTTCGGAGGCTTCTTCGCCTTTGGCTTCGGTTTGGATTTCGGCGCTGGCAGAGGCGGGGGAGGAGGTGCGTCGGAGCGACGGTACAGTCGGTTATCATCGAGAACATAGTATGAGCGATCTTCCTTGTCCCACCCGATGGGATCGATGCGCCAGCTCAGATGGTCTTCGTCTTCTGGCATGCGATCACGTATCCGGGCTTCATTGAAGAATGTCCATGTACTTAATTGCTGCAACACACGTATTCTGGTGAAGACATCAAGGTCGTCGAATTTGGTCGGTTCCTCTTCGTCACCGAAAGGATTACGCGAGGGAGCTTTTGCAAGATACTGTCGGCGTGTGTACTCGGCAAAGATCTCGGGACTTGAGGTTGTCAGAGAGGTTCATATAAGCATGGTTCTGTGGTGCACTCACGTGAGGCCTCTGTGAGATGAGACGGTCTTGAGCATGGAAAGCCCAATTTGCGCGAGCTTTTCTGACGGGTGGGGCAGCAGGCACTCATGTTCGAGGTCCTGTTGTTGCGATCGATTAGTAAGAAACTTCATGATTTCATGTCCCACTCGCAAGGCCGGCGGGGTAGCGAGAGTCGGGGCGGAGGGGCATACTTCAATGTCGAAGTCCTCGTCGATCTTGACGGCATTGCCGAAGAGAAAAATGTACTGCATCAGACTCGCGAACTCCCACATGTTCCGTAGCTCTTTCAGTGTTTCCGCCGCCTCGGGTGCCATCTGTGGCTCTTCCGGCGCATCGAGCTGGGCCACCTCTGCCGAGCGCTTGTAGCGCGGCATGGTGACGAGGGGGCGTGATTGTGAAGGTGAAGAGTGTCGGAGCACGATACAATTCGGAGACGCGTGATCGAACACCAACTGTCGATTGCAAGAAGTAGACGGGAAGACGCTGAGGAGGAGTAAGTAAAATGGTGCGTTTGCAAGTTGCTTGCGTGAGAGACGCTCGCGACGCTCTGATGAAAGTCCCAAGGTCGACGCGCCTGGCCCTCCCGCGCGAGTAGACGGGCCGTGCCGACGGATGCTTACCTTAACCTTAGCGCTCCAAGCCGCTGGAAACATGTACCTTGATGAGATCCTCAGACCACCTCGTCCGCTTGCGCTCTGATCGGCCAGAGCCTTTCGAGGCGTGCACGTCCTCGCTCTAGATGTATCTTCTGACCCCCTCATCATGCCTGAATCGTTCGAATATGATGAAGAACATCTGATTTCTGCAACAAACAGCGTGCCAAATCAGCAGCTGCAACACGCCGACGCTACTGCCTCACCGCAGCAAACAGACGCAGAGATTCGACGGCAATCCAAGCGACTGTACATTTCGCATGCACTGTCAACATGGAACTCGCGCGCGTTCGAATTTGGCGCATTTCTCTTCCTCGCCCACATCTTCCCACAAACACTTCTGCCAGCGTCTGTGTACGCGTTGGCGCGAGCAGCTTCGGCGGCGCTCTTCTCACCATGGCTTGGCTCCTACATAGATCAAGCAGATCGGCTGAGAGTTGTTCGTCAGTCCATTCGTACGCTCTTCAATCACCAATGTCTATCAATCCTCGCTGACACCCTGCAGTTGGTCAACGAGTGCCAGTTATTGCATCCTGTGTTGGCTTCTTACTTATGTCGATCTACACCCATGTTGTTCAATCAACAACTGGGAAAGCAATTACTCTCTTGGCCCTTTCGGGATTGGCATGTATTGAGAAACTGAGCGCCGTTCTTAATACCATCTCAGTGGAACGAGACTGGGTTGTTGTAGTCGCGGGCTCAGATGAATCAAGGCTCGCTACTATGAACGCGCAGATGCGCCGCATCGATCTCTTCTGCAAGCTCGTTGGTCCCCTGGCGATATCATTCGTGGACTCCTACTCCACACCGTTGGCTATACTGGTGACTGGAACGATGAGCAGTGTCTCCGTGATGATTGAGTATCTTGCGATCGCCCGCGTTTACCGAGCAGTCCCGGCACTGCGGGTAGCAAAAGATGCACCCGATGAAGCATCTACACCCTCGCGTAAAGGCTTGAACGAGCGATGTCTGAATACAGCCACGGCTCTGCTGTCTTACTTTCGCCACCAAGCATTCCTTCCGTCCTTCGCGCTTGCGTTGCTCTATCTCACGGCGCTGTCGTTTTCAGGGCAATTTATAACTTACCTTCTGGCTCAAGGGCTGAGCAGTGCCACCATTGCTCTCTTCCGAGGGGTGGCCGCGGTCTTCGAAATGTCTGCCACTTGGCTGGGCCCATGGCTAAACAAGCGCATTGGTGCAGTCCGCTCTGGTATCTGGTTTTTGAATGCAGAGCTCGTCTTCATTGCACTTTCTTGTGTCCTTTTGTGGCTTCCTGCGTCTGATTCTCAGGCCGATGGTATGACCTTAACTCTGGTACTAGCAGTAATACTCAGTCGGACGGGTCTGTGGGGCTTCGACCTCAGCGCCCAGCTCATCATCCAAGACGAGGTCGAACCTGAGATGCGGGGATCGTTCTCGAGCCTCGAAGCCTCCTTCCAGAACATGTTCGAGATGCTCGCGTTCCTGTCGACGGTCATATTCCCCCGCCCTGCACAGTTCAAGTACCCCGCCGCGATGTCTGCCGCGGCGGTGGCCTTGTCAGCACTGCTGTACGCATACTTTGTGCGCGCTCGCAGAGGGCACCTGCTGCACATGTCCCGCTGCCTTGACAGGAAAAGCGGCGCAAGGCCAGAGTCTCGAGGGTGGGAGAGCATTCCATTGGAAGAGCCCCATGAAACAAGCGTGGAAGATGAAGCGAGATGAAGCAAGCTCGCGCGCTTGCCCTGTACATTTTCAAAGATATCTACATGCCGAACAAAAAAGAGTGCCGCTGAACCTTGCAGACGGCGGATATCATTTCCCAACCCTTGCCAAACCCCAGCGCCCTTGTGTATCGTAAGCTCAATCCTCCGCCAGAAACTGCTATTGCAAAAAGAAAGCACCAACCCGAATGAACGTCCAACTCTAGCGATTTTCATCGAAAGACTAGATCTCCCCAGAAAGAACTTCCTCAATTCCACCGAGCGCCGGCCCAACGCTCGGCCTGGGCTCCACAAGCCCTACAAGCGCATCGTCGAATAGCGTCCTCTCCAATTCCTGCTCGATCTCGACGCACGACTTCTTCCTCCTAATTAGTCGCCTCGAATCGAAATCCGAAGGCGAAAGGACTGGCGAGCTGTTGCCGAATGTGAAACCCGCGAAGCCATGGAAGGCGCCTTGCTGGGTGGGTGCTGGCGATGTTGACGGTGATGATGATGAGGCGGAGGTGGTTGTGCTGAGGGGCGAGTGGGAGCGCGGCTCTTCTGTACGGCGGGTGGGCGAGTGCGAGAAAGCTGTGCGGAGCTTTTGGAGGGATTTGGAGGGCGAGAGGCGACGTGTAGTGGTGGTGGGCATTGTGGCGTGTGTGTTGTGTGTTGTGTGGTATGATGCGGTAGTTTGGAGTGGTATGTAGGTAGCTGCCCCACTGCTGTATAAGGTAGTGGTTTTGTGTGCAAGGAAGCCAATAGATCGTTCGGCAGTATTGCAGGAGCTGATATGAAGTAGGCTCAGGGCCACGCTCTCCGCTAAAGTACTTGTTGGAGCAGCAACGCGATCCCAGGGCGATGGTAGAGCAACAGCCACTCTTCTTCAAGAAATGTCGTCAAGGTCCAGCCTCCCAATACAGGGCAGACGTCGATCCCACGCGAGTGCGATACCAGCCGTCGCCGAGCAGCAGCGTTGCTCCCCCACCGGTTTTGACGCAGAAATTGGACAGAAGCGGTGAAAGCAGTAGAGCAGACCGAGACAAAGGTGTCAGTCGTGTTCTCCAGGACAGAGCTGAACCGAGACAAGATCAATGGGCGGAGTTGACGCCGTCGAGTGCGCGTTGGCCGAGGAGCAGACAGCGAGATAAATACACTTGCAACATTGCTCGCGTCCCGCAAGAACCGCCGGTATTATCTACTCTTAGCCCAGTACACTCAACTCCACCGTGCCCTATCAGACCCTGCGCAGGGATGCGTACATCTAAGATTGCCGGCAATCCTGCAAACGCAGGCGGTGGAGTCGCCAAACGGCCTGCTACAAATGCCTCCAAACAGCTCCTTTCCCGTTTCGGCTGGCGGTTCGGTCGTGCAGTCCAACGCCATGTTTCAGCGCGCTGGCGCTAGGCCTCGACCCACGCCGCTAGCGAAGGAGATCACGGGGAAAGGGGTCTTGCATTCATGACGATTGACGCCATGGTACGTGGCAGGGTGGCGGCGTTGATTTTACTTGCCAGCTTCCTGCGACGGGAGGCATTGCGTCAGGTGATGGCAGCGGTGCTGGTGGGGAGTTTCGAGTTGATTGTTGACTTCATCCGTTGTGCCGCAAGCGAACCGAAGGCGATCTTTCCATTTGGATGCCTGCTCATGCTTTTGCTTCAGATTGTGACGATAATGCCCGCGGGTTATACCCTGGCAATGATTTGAGGGCGGCAGATGGGTGGAAATGAATAGCGTCGGCATTGAGGTGCGTGGAAATGCTTTGTTGGACAACCCTACTGTGAGGCCTAACAACACGTGCCTCTTCAATCTTTTGTGATGGGTTATGAGCCAAATGCGTACATTGCACATGAGTACAGCGTTATCGGTGGTCTCGCACGACCACTGGAGCAGAAGCACAAGGGACGCATACACTCACAGCCGTTACCGTCTCACATGTGGCGCGGAGTAAGCTGCGGGAGATTGTCGCGCTCCATGAGGTGTATTAGCCTGGGTACTGTCGTATGTACACCGAAACGCCAGCGCTATGCAAAATGAGAAAAAAAAAGGAAAAACAAATAGAAAGGACATGTACGTCGTTCGCCGCATGTCGAAGGCCGCCATGTTTCGTCCACCATTCAAAACGTCCATGATTCAAAACGCCATGTGTCTCAACGCTCACGCTCAACATGCAAGAAAGGAAATCGTCCATTCCAGACACTCATCCCAAACGCCACTCTAACATTTTCAAAGACCTCCACTGGATGCCTGAGAAGCCCGATCATTGCTGCGGACTCGGCGGCCTACTGCTCGAGCTGTATTGCCTAGGCATGCTTGGTCGGTCCTGTGGACTCGGCGGCCTGCTGCTTGAGCTATACTGCCTCGGACCGGCGCTTGGACGGCGATGTGCGCTCGAAGCGCGACTCGAGCTCTGCTGCCTAGCAGACGAGCGGCGCCTGTTGTTGTTGTCAATAGTTTGCCTACGCGTGGTGACGCTGCGCCGCATACTCTCACCCCACGCGCTGGTGCCGAAGGTATCCATCATCATGCCGGATTGACTGATGGCACTGTTTGCTCTACTTCTGCCGCCGATACCGGTGTCGCCAGTCAAGGACGGGCTAGCTGGAGGTGTAGTGGCATTCTCCAGAGCGGCGGCGAAGTGCCAGTCGGGTTGGATGCTAGCCTGCGAAGGAGACGGGGCAGGGTGCGCTGGCGACAATTGCGGAGAACTCTGGAGAGATCCGCGGGTGGGAGACCCCGTAGGAGTAGTCTGGATGGAGTTACTACGATGAGTGCGTGCGTCGCCGCGAGACCAAGACGATGAGGGCCTGCCGGTATTGTCCGATGCAGACACGCTCGGAGCACGGCCCACGCCGAGGCCTTCTTCGTTGTCGTTGCTTGGATCGACCTGTGTGATGCTGACAGAAGGCACGTGAAACTTCTTCGCCTGCGTAACATCGTCGCCCGCTTCGTCTTGGACAAAGATCTCCGGGACGCCAAACGATGGCACGGTATTCATGCGCGCTGACTTCTTGCGCTCCACCGCACGACGGAAACGACGGGACCAGTAAAGAGTATCGAAGAAACCGACGACGATGTTTCGATTGACAGCTTCCTCCACGCGCTGGAGACGAACACGGCGACGCAGAAACTCCTCGAGCTTCAAGCTCCTGTTGTCGTTGATCACCTTGTAGTGGGCGAGAATCATGAGCAGTGTACCAAAGGCGATTCCACGATCCGGATCCGCAGAGACAAGCACCTCCTCATAAAAGGTGTTCATCCTGACTCGCCGCCTTTGAATTTCATCGACAGGTATCTCATTGAGCTTCGCGTTTAGCTTCGCGAGATCGAGCTGCCTGGGCTCGTAACTCATGGCACCATCCAGCGGCAGCGAGTTCGTCCTTTGGAGTGGACTGTCAACTTGGCATTCTTCCAGGAACGCGCCGACCGTGAAATCGCCATCGTAGACTCTCATCTCGAAGACCCCAGAAAGTTCACCAAGGAAACGAGGGAACGCTTCCTTGGAAATGTAACCGCTGCCAACGGGATCAAACTCCGCCCAAGCCTGCTTGAAGCGGCGGATCTCCTCCCTGCTGATGATGGAAAGCCCGCTACTCCTCTGGTACACGTACGAGAAGTTCTCGTAGATGAGCGAGATGAACAAGTTGACGAAGATGTACATGCTCAGAATATTCCATGAGATGAACAGAGCACGAGCCCACTTTTCGCTGCCGCAGTCTCCGTCGTAGTAGCGGGTGCCGACAGTGCAGAAGGGAGCCTCAATCGCGGCGAAATCTTCCATAAGACCGTTCCACCCCTCTCCTACACTTGTCCTAAAGAGCAGGATGAGGGCTTTAGGCACTGTGCGGAAGTTGGCGTTGGCGCTTGTCTCGTCGCCGAGTCGCGTGAGACCGAACGTCTGTGTGAGCGCGATGGCAAATACGAGGAAGAAAACGAACCAAGTCGCTAGCAGATTGACGATTGATCCAAGGCTGGCTGCACCGGTCTTGAAGAGCTGGTCGAGTTGATTGTTTCTCGGAATGATTAATAGCGCCACTGAGACCAAGAACAGCTTCTGGAATTGTATGAAAGTCCGATCTTTGAAGTCCGAAAGAAGCATGAGTGTCGTGATGAAGGTGCCCGACACCGCAAAGAGAGAGTAAACATCCCACGCGCTTCTTCTGAAGCGCAGCCAGGACAGTCCGATGATTCGGATGATGATGTTGGCGATGTAGAGCAGTGTGAAGAGGAGAAAGAGGTAGTCTCTCGCCATACTCCAGCCCTGTGGCTCTGGGTAGAACTCGAGCATCAGAAGGATCAGATGGACAACGAGCAATGCAGTGATGCCTTTCTGCCACCGACCGTTCTTGGTGACAGCACGACGATAGCACCATTCTTGCCAGGTCTCACGTTTCTCCTTCGCCGACGGCCGCTTTGATGGCGAGACCTGGCGCAACAATTTCCGAAGCTCAAGCCAGGACCTCTGCTCTGCAGTCAGGAAAGCAACACCCGTCTGTTCCGAGAAATTGCGCATGAAGACAGACACAAACAGTGTCAAGATGAACACCGCTCCAAGCAAATTGAAGATCACGAAATAGACCGCATTCCCTTGTGTCGAGAAATCTTGCGGTTGCGTGAAAACACCCGTCGCTGATTGGCCGCTCCACATGACATCCACCCAGCCCTCTTGAGACACGATCTGGAAGAGAATGAAGAGCGCTCCGCCAAAGCTGTCGAAGTCGTAGAAGTCGTTACCAACCGCTCGTGGTACAAGTACGTCCCAGTTGTAAGGCTGGCTGGTGTACTCGCCAACGCAATCAGTCAGATTGGTGATGCCGGCATCAGCATCGTTACAGCTTTGCATCTGCCCGGCGAATAGGTTCAACCCATAAATGGCGAAGGGAATCAGCAAACTCAACGAAACGAGGGCTGCAGACGTGAGCTTCCAGATTCCGAGGACGATGAGAGAGTGAAAGGTGTTTCTAGCACTATCACTGACGTTGAGGAGCCGCAGTGCTCTTAGGGCTTTAAAGGCACCCACAGCACGCGATCCATTGCCGGGGTCGGAGAGGTAAGTGATAACGCTTGCCCATAGAGTGCATAGCACGATACCGTCGATGAAACCCCATGAGCTGCGGAAGTAGGCATTAGGCGTGAAGAAGGCACCATCCGCAATGACCTTGATGATGGCCTCGACAGTGAAAAGCGCAGCGAATCCGATATCTGTAAATACGAACCAGTTCTTGACGCTGAATTCGCGCCCAGGCTGCTCAAAGTACTCTTTCTGGTATAGTGGTGTCGTAACACAGGCGAGCAATACCATGCCGACGATAGCACAGTAGACAAACGCCGAGAACACGTACCACACCGTCGGGTTCGGAGCAACACCCTCGATACGTTCGTGGCCACGGCCGGGTCCGACCATTCGCTGACAGAGCTTGCGTATTATGTTGTGAGGCTTGAAGATGAAGAGCGACTTGTTGTAGTTTGGATGCAGCTTGAGATAATCTCTTTGGGTCTGCTTCCGCACCTCGGTAGCAGCAACAACTTCCTTAGCAAGACTTCGAGGGTCTAATTCTTCGTATGGCTTGGACAGGTGCAGCCTCGCATAGAAAGGATTTGGCGGGCCGCGGGAAAGCCGTCCTCCAGTTTTGTCCCAGATGGCGGTCCAGAAGCCCGGTCTGGTCGTGCCGATATTCATCGTGGAGAAGCGTTTCATCGGTGCAGGTTGTGGATCATTCTCATCTGGCTCAACCTCGTCAAGAAAGTCACGTACAACAGCGTCTTTCATCAGCATTTCCGTAGCCGCACTGCCAAAATCGAGAGGGTCCTGACGGCGTGCCTGTCCGAACTTGAAAATGCTGAACAAGCTCATTGTGCTGTTGGCAGAACTGCCTTGCTCCTTCTGTTGCAAGAACATCCTGACCTGCTGTAGACGTTTCTGGTCCTCGCTGACGTCAAAGTTCTCCTGGATGACAGCAATGAACATGTTCAAGGTGATGAAGTTGGCCAAGATGAACCACAGGATAAAGAACAAGGCTCCGATCCATGCAGTACCCCAGTGACTGCTAGATTCTGTCACCGCATACAGGATGCTGGTCCAGTCTTCCGTTGACAAGATCTGGTACATTCCCAGAAATGAGTTGAAGACAGTGCCAAAGGTGACTCTCGCCTCGTCGTCGGTAACTATGCCGCGGAAAAGCTGAGTCGCGAAGATTGCTGCGAGGAAAGTGAGGAGGAACACGAACAAGATCAAGTTGAGCACACCAGAAACGTGTCGCAGTACCAACATAATCAAATCGCGCGTGATTGGTACCGCCAGGACAACTCGATAGATTCTGACGATCTGAAAGAACGTGAGCCAAGCGTATGGGGTGCCGGAGTTGTGAATGGGTGGTATCTGGATGACCAAGGTGATGATTGCGAGCCCAAGATCGACCCAATTCCGTCGATGGAAAGGAAAGTCTCGCCAATCGCTAACCAGGCGGAAGGCGATTTCGCCCACAAGTATCAATGTCACGATGAGCTCAGAGACACTGATGAAGTCCGATGTGTATTTGCCCATTGTGTCGTGCCGCATGCTTTGTGCAACCAAGCCGTAGACGATGATCGCAATCCAAAACCACTTGGACTTTTCGTAAGCTCGTTTTAGCCCACTCGTACGACGCTTTTGTTTCGAATCAATCTTGTTTCCTTCGTCGGCAAGATCTTCCTCTCTAGCTCCGAAAGCACTGCTTCTGCTTTCTTCCCTAATCACCTGGAAAGCTGACGATATGACAGCAACGAGCAAGTTCAGGAGCCAGAGATACAGAATGACAATGCCAAAAGCGAAGTAAAGCGCTGCTATCAGATAGTCCGTATCGGCCAGATAATACATTATGTCGGTGAAGGTGTTTGAAGTCATGATGACAAAGACTTCTTCCAGTGAGTTGCCAACGTTGTCGAAGCTGACTGTGTTGTTGTAAGGATTCTCGCCTTCCACGCAGTAAGACCCGACGGGGCACAAATAGCCCTTGTGCTTGCTTGCGCCTGGCTGTCCGTCTGCGTACACCCAAGGCATCTTCGTGCCGTCTTGAGCCCACCATCCGCCACAATATTGCTCGTCCAGTGTGTAATTTGCCTGAGGTGGATCTGCATTATTGCCGTCCCAAACACATGTTCGTCTGAGGCTTGACTTGAAGCTTTGCACACCAATGATGCCAAAAAGAAGCCAAAAGAATCCTATTAAAATGCCAATATTGAGCAGTGATGGTGCAGCACGCTTCAGACTCCGCAAGATGACAGACGTTCCGCTGGTAATGTTCAAGAGTCGTAAGATTCGGAGGCACGCCATCATCTTGAAGACGTACAGTCGATGTCCCCATTCGACGTCCAAGGCGTTGAGCAAGAACGATATCCAGAAAGAGACAACCGCGACGAAATCGAGGCGATTGAAAGAGTGGCGCAGATATGCTCTGTGAGCCAATCGCTTCTTCTGCGCTTGCCTGGAGCCACCCGGTACTTCGTCAAACGTATGCATTGTCATAGCACGCAGGAGGGACGGCGGTTCGATGTCGTGAGGCGCGATAGGTCTCTTCGAGTGACGGACTGAAGGCCTTGCGTGGGGTGTCAAGAGCTCATTGGCCTTTTTGTTGAGGGCTTTTCCCAAGCCAATACTGCGATCAATTGTACTGTACTCGCTCGGGTTGAACAGGAAACCCGACACAATGATCTTCGCAACCGTCTCAATGGTGTACACAAGGAAAATGGCAAATAAAGTGTAATCGCTCCATTTGTGGCCCCATCCTGGCGATTGGTCGATGTCTGGATCTCTGATGCTGCCCGCCGAATCGATTGCCAGAACAATTGTTTGGACAACAATCAGCAGCAGAATGAAAGGCTCCACGAAAGGGTGTACAAGTGCACTGAGCAAGGCTCGTCGAACCTTGCTGTGCTTGCTGAAGACCGAAAGCGATTTGCCTCTCAGAGGGTTCGGGTCCGCTCTTCGCGGGAGCTCAGGGGTATGATGGTGCGTGTGACTTTCCATTGGGGCGGCTTCTGGCATGACCGGAGACGGCGCTTTTTCACTCGCGGGCGATTTGCTTGGCCCATCTGCATCGTTCGCCATGTCTCCGTCCGGATGTATCACTGGGATGGGTGGGAGGTCGCGGTCTTTGTCAATGGCCTTCACTGATGATTTTCGTCTGATTGCTTGTTCCACAAGTTCCGGCTCATGACTCAAGTTGACCACTCGCTGCGACATATTCCGCAGCATGTTTCCAGTACGAGTCAATGGAGACTCCAACGACGCAGGCGACAAGGATCGCTTGCGGCTAGAAGGTGACGTCCCGAGCCTGGAGTTCGGAGAACCGTCGCCCGCTTCCAAATTATGCAGATCATCTCCTAGCCTTGGGCCGCTGGTACTGCGTCGGCTTCGTTGTCCAGAAGGAAATCGTACACTGAGAGTCGTGCTTTGACTCCGATTTCGCCCTTGAGCAGATCCCTGAGGTGTCACTGGAGCCGCCAATGTTGATGGCCGAAGTCTTGCAGCATCAGTCAAAGGTTGTGTGTCATCTTCGTCCGCTGCGCCGGGAGAGAAGAATGCAGGCCCATCGTCCAGCGTGACAGATACCATGTCGTCAGTACTACTTCTGGATGTACTCAGTCGTGGGAGGCTATCGCGCGTAGCACGAGGTGTCCCAATTGCTCTCGGAGGCACGTGCTCCATGTAGTCTCCCTCATCATTCCGTGATTGCGATGTACCGGCGAAACTCAGGCCTGCGAAGCCAATGGCGGATTGGAAGGCTCCTCTATCAGCCACGGGAGACATTGGCGCCTCGTCATCCTCGTCTGGTATCCTCGACTGCTCTCCCGAGGGCGAAGATACATATAAGTGCGGCGAGAGCGGCATGCGCTCCGATTGTTGTGGCGGGCTAGGCGAATCCTCTCCTATCGGCGCATAGCGTCTCTGTTGTTCCGGCGAGGTCTGCCTACTACTTCTAAACAATGCTCTTCCTCTGTCACTGAGTGTGCGCCTGTGCCGACCATGGTCCGCCGCATCACTCGCATCCTGGAAGCCATCCGCGTTCAGTGTTTGGAGGGGAATTCCTTGGGCGGTACGGTTGCGACGATGCGACGGCGAGTCCTCGGCTCCGTTGGCCATGGAGTCAGCGCTCCGAGGAGTGATGGAACTCCTGGTCGCCGTCTTTCAAGGGCCGGAAGGCGGCATGAGGTCGCGCTTTGGTGCTGGCTGGGGTCTCTGCTGTATCGCCCCAGACTGCGGTGGAGCTTATCTGGGCGCGGTCGGTGAAATCGGGAGGGAGGCGGATAGGTCGATGGAGTGGCGGTGATGGGTTGTATCGCACTCCCTAGCGATAGGGATAACAAGGCCGTCGAGAGGTGTTTGAGGGAGTGGGCTGCCTTTCCAATGGGCGGCGAGGAGGCGCAGGCAACGCGTAAGGTGGACGCTTGCTGCGGCTCAGTCGCGACGTTTAGGATCGTCGCTCGGGCCGGAAGCAACGGTAATCCCTGAGAAAGTGGGGGCAGAGCGCCAGCCTTGTAGGGCTGATTCGTCAAGGGACCTGCCAGTTCGTATGAGCTGTCTGCCGCACGGGGCGTTGCGTGTCTGCTTGCATCTTCTCCCGTGTCACCGTAGTCCACGTGCCGACCAAACCCCGCCAAATGCCAACAATAAGCATATCACGTACGGTACCTGACAGAATTGTATCATTTTTCACGTGCAGTGGAGAACGGGACGGCCATACCATCTCTAGGAGTCATGCCATCTCCTGCGAACCGCTCGATCCTCGTGATCAACCCAAACACAACTCAAGCCATGACGGACGGTCTGAAACCGCTCATTGAGTCACTTGGCTACACAGACGTAATGTTGCGCCAGATCCCGCGTCCGTGTCAATCGCCCTGACGAGGAATTTGCAGGACGAGTTGAGAGTCATGTACTACACAGCACCCTCGGGCGTGCCCTCCATCAACAACGAAGACGACGCCGCAATATCCGCTCGAGAATGCTTGACCGAACTGTCAACGTCATCGTATATGAACGATTGCCAAGGTTTTCTGGTCTGCTGCTACTCACAGCATCCCCTCGTGCCGGCACTCCGAAGCTTGATCGCCGAACGCAATCTGCATGGAAAAGCCGTCACGGGCATCTTCGAGGCATCAGTCGCGACCTGCCTGCAAGCTCTGAACGTGCATGACAAATTGGGTATCGTCAGCACCGGCAAGCAGTGGGAGGAGATTCTAGGGGATGCTGTCACTAATCTACTCGGCTCTGCTTCGTCATCGAGATACGCCGGCACAGAAACCACGGGCTTGAACGCCGTTGAGCTGCACACGACACCTAAAGAAGAGGTCGACAAGCGCATGAAAGACGCAACCAAGCGTCTCCTCGACAAGAAAGCTCGGGCTATCTGTCTAGGCTGCGCCGGCATGGCTGGCATGGACGAGACAGTCCGTGAAGCCTGCATCGAGCACTTGGGAGAGGAAGAAGGGAAAAGGATCAAGATTGTCGACGGCGTCATCAGTGGCGTTCTCCACCTCCAAAGCGCCCTGCGCGCCGGCAATTAGCATCTACGCAAAGTCATGGCTAACCGCTTCTCTCCCTCCTCCCACAAACCCTCCCTCCCTCCCCAAAACCCTACAACTTTCTCGCCAAATTCCCCGCGCCCGAATCAACCCCCACCCATCGCCCCCAGAATCCCACTCCTCAACAACCACCACCTCCAACTGCTCGCCACCAACCCTCCTCCACGTCCGTCAGCATCTCCAAAACTCCTTGCCCTCCCCAACCAAGCGCCTTACGCTTCTACGCATGACCCTTCTCAAAACCCCCACTCCCCATACCCCTCAACCCAAACACAATCCACTGAACCCGCAATCCCCTCCAGCACTCTCCCAAGCCCCCTCGCCCCAGACTCCGCAACGCCCGTGATATTTTTTTTGCTGTTGTTGGTGGTTCTGTTAGGATGGGGCTTTTGGTGAGATGTGGGATGGATGGATGGATGGAGTGCTATGGTTCGAGCTTGGGGGTCGTGCTGTGCCAGCAGTGAGCTAGCTGCTGCCTACGACAGAGTCGTCTCCCGGCCTCCGTGCTCCGCGCCCGCGTCTTGACACTCCCGGGTTCCCTCCAGGTCGGCAAGCAGCAACGAGCCAGCGTCGTCGTCCACTCGCGCACAGCTGTGGATCGAAGCTCGAAGGAAGCGGGAGTCAAAAGAGCGGGGAAGGGGAAACAGGAGCAGCAGGCGGGGAAGTACGAATGATGAGATCACGCACTGCATCGAGCCGTCGTATCATCACCACAGCAGCGTTTATCCTTTGTCGTAAGGTACAGGTCGTGATCGTAATCTAGCGAAGAAGACAAGCAACGCAATGGCAAA
This sequence comes from Septoriella neoarundinis, assembly GCA_022813125.1. NCBI lineage: Eukaryota > Fungi > Ascomycota > Dothideomycetes > Pleosporales > Phaeosphaeriaceae > Septoriella > Septoriella neoarundinis. Next base: position 5,401 of record JAKLND010000215.1, on the reverse strand, counting down.
AACGCTTTTTTGCAACTCGCTTCGGAAGAGCCAGAGAGCAGACAATCTTGGGTAGCAAAACAAAGCGAGAATCAAAGAAGAAACAACCATTTCGATAACACAGCATTACTAAAGTTAGAAAAAAAATACCCCGGATAACAATTCTGCGAAATCGATCTTATCCCCCCTTCCTGATCTCTACAATCTCCTCGCCAGTCTGCCTCGTCCTGTCGTCGAATCCCCCATCGTCTCGAAAGATCTGCCCCTTCATTCTCTAAAACGTACACTGACCGTGCCTCGAGAAGCCGCTAGGGGTGTCGCTTTATCATGGCCCAGAAGGGTCGATGTTGTTCTCGTTTCCGCGAAAACAGAGTCTGTAGCCAGATGCCCAGTATTAATGAAAGTATTCGGTCAGTGGCGCGGTGAGCGCGGTATAGTCGAGGAGTGGCGTGGTTTTACGCTGCGCCGGAGCCCTGCTGTGGTTTGTAGCGGTATCCTAGAACTGTGTGCTGAATATCTCGGCACATGTGTAGATGTGGTGTGGCAAAAGTAGTCAGGAGGGATGTGCTCCTCGGTCGGACGACACACGGAGGCTGATTGGTTCACTCAAAGCGCGTACGGGTTGAGCGAGCGGATAGTCAGGCAACTGTTGGGCTGGTCAGTAGATGGAATCGGAAGAGTGGAGAGCTTGGAACTTACGGCGGGCTCTTGGTGAGGTCGGTCTTCAGCAACACCGGCACACGGGTCATCTCGCGGACATCCTGGATGTAGTTGTTGCCCTCTTGACGCAGGGTGAACAAGTCAAGGTACTTGTCCTTGTTGGAGGACGCGTTCTTGATACGGCTGTCGCTCTGGCTGCGCTGCGGCACAAGGCCGTTGCGGGTCGGGCTCGGTGGGCCGGACTGGGTAGCACGGTCGCCATTCAGAGCGACGCCGGAGTGCTCAGCGGTAGCATCGGACGCGTTGTCATCGTCATCGTCGAACAGGGCGTCAACGTCGTTGGTGTCGATGGTGCCGGCGTTCATAGCACGGCGCTCAGCCTCCTGGCTTTCCTTGGCAGAAGCAGCCGACTTGGCAGCAGTGGCGGATGCCATGCCCCGACCAGAGCCAGCCTTGGGACGCTCATCCTCCGGCACGAAGGCGCCAGAAGGAACGCCCTTCTCCCAGTAGAGCTCGAGGAGACGAGTATCCTTGTTGAACTCCGCCTTCTTGAGCGGCAGCTGATCGCAGTGCACACGCTTCTCAAAGCCGTATTCTGGGATGAGGACATCGAAGGCACTCTCGTACACGCATACGACAATACCAACGCTGATGAGGTCAGTGTTGGACTCTTGGATGGTACGGTTCATCATGCGGCAAGATTCGATGTGGACACTCTGCTCCTGAGCAGCAAAGGCCGAGTCCTTCTTGGTGTTGCAGCTTTCAGCGGTCTTCGAAAGGTTTTCAGCATCTTCGGTGAACTCGATGGCGCCGTCAGAGAGGGCAGCCTCAAGCTGGCGATGGACAACAATATCTGCGTAGCGGCGAGATGGGTTGGTGAAATGAGTGTACAGAGGCACGTTGAAGGCGTAGTGCGAAAGGTTGTTGTCAGGGATCTTGCTCGGGATGAAGTACTTCGCACGGGACATAGCCTTGACGACGAGCGTCTCCATGCCCTTTCTGACGTCAGCATCCTCAATGCGGAAGAGGCTGTTCTGCAAGGCAGCGCTGCTGGAAATGTCAACTTCGTAACCAATGTTGTTCATGCGCTCGGCGAACAGGTTCAGACGACGCTGGTTGGGAGCTGCCTGGCGGCGCAGGAGGGCCTTTTCGGGCATGGCTGCGTGGATCTTCTCGGCAACGAATGCGTTGGTCTTGTGGCTGAGCTCCTCAATCATCTCATGGGATGGGCTGGAGTCGAAGATGTTCTGCTCGACGGGAACGTTCTCATCGTCCAGCTGGTACAGCAGGCGGAGCGGCGGGATCGAAGACTCCTCACCACCAAAACGAGCCTGACGGAAGCGCTGAGTGACATCGTTAAGAATCTTGATATCCTGGACACGGGTCTTGTCGAGGGAGTGGGTGCCGTTGCCACTAATAACGGCGTCGACCTCATCGTACGACAGCTTGCCAGTGCTCTTGATTACACTCTTGCCGACCCAAGTGTCATCCTCGAAGACCTGGCCAGTGGAGGCATTGACCTTGAAGACGACGGAGACGGTGTAGCGCTCTTCGCCAGGCTGCAGGCAGCAAATCTCGGCAGAAAGCTTGGCCGGAAGCATGTTGACAGTTCTATTCATCAAGTAGACTCCAGTACCGCGCTTCTTGGCCTCGCGGTCAACAAGAGAGTTGGCCTTGACGAAATGAGCGACGTCTGCGACGTGGATACCGATCTCGTAGATGCCATCGCCAAGGTCCTTCAAATGGATAGCGTCATCAAGCTCCTTGCTGCCGTTGGGGTCAATGGTGAAGGTGTTCTCATCACGGAAATCGCGGCGGTTGGCAAGAGCCTCCTCGCCGTCGTTTGCAACAGACCACTCATCGTGGCCAATGGTCTTGACGACGGCATCGGAGAACTCATCGGGGCCGAAGTTGTTGTCGCGAAGCAAAGCATCGGTCTCCACCTTAAGTTCACCGGCTTCGCCAAGCTGCTCAACCAAGGTACCGAAAGGATGGAGGGAGGTGATAGGCCAACGCTTAATGCAAGCGACGAAGATCTTGTTGTTGTACTCCTGGTGCTTTTCCACGAAGTCCTTGGGTGCCTGCTCGGTCGGAATGGCGATCAGAGGCACACGCTTGTCAGTAGGCTTGAACCAGACAATCTTGGGCCTCTCTTGCTGGCGCTCCTGCTGACGAGCATTGCCACCTTCGCGAGCCTGGCGCTCGGCCTCTTGCTTCTCCTTGGTGGCCTGGCTGCTGGGGCGGAGCAGACCGAGGGAACCAGAAAACATCTGGCCAGCCACACGCTCGATGACAGCGACGACGTGACCGGCATAGAGCGGCTTCTGGTCATCGTTGATCTCATCCTCCTCCATGAGGAGCAGGCTCTGACCCTCGACCTCGACATCGTCATTCTTCTTCTGGGTCGGGCGCTGCTTCAGACTGCCGCGGCGGCGAATGCCGCCTTCCTGAGCGGCGGAAGAGCTTTCGGGCTGCGTGGTAGCATCATTGACAGCGTGGATGCTTCCGCTCCTATCAGAAACATCCTTGCGCTTCTTCTTCTCTTCCTTCTCGCGCTTCTGACCCCAGACCTCATCGACGTCAAGGAGCTCAATAGCGACGAGGTCGCCCTCAAGAGCACGGTTGCGGTCCTTGCTACCGCAGATGAAAATGTCGGCATCGAGGTCAGCCGTGGTGACGTAGGCGTCGCTGCGGTTCTTCTTGTTGACACGGAGAGTACCCGCGACGAGCTGACCGTTGGCGAGGAGCGCGGGTAGAGTTGCCTGTGGCAGGTAAGGAGTGAAGAGTGTCTTGCGCTGCTGTTGCTGCTGGCCCATGCCAGGGCCCATCTGCGGAGCGTTGTGCTGGCTGCCGGTGATCGTTGCCAAGTTCGGCTGGATGCCGGCCTGCTGGTAGGCCTGGATCTGAGCCATCTGAAGAGCGTTGAGCTGCTGGCCGGCAAACACATTAGGTTGCTGAAGGAGGACCTGGCCCTGAGGCAACTGCATGAGCGGAGGCTGCGGCTGGTACTGGAAGTTGCCCAGGGAGCTGACGGACTGTGCCTGCATGGAGCCACGCTGACGGTGACCAGGCTGGAACGGCTGAGCGGTGGTGTGCTGGTTCATGGTGAAGTTGCCCATGTTCTGACCCTGCTGCTCGTTGGTAGGAGCTTGAGGCTGAGGCTGGCGCCAGTTTGAGTCGAAGTTGCGAGAGCTCTGCCTGCCGTGGCCACTTCCGCGACGCAGGATATCGTTCTGCGAGTTGGCACCAGCGTCGTTGGTGGCTTGCGGGGGAGGGAACTGGAAGCCTGACGGGCCACCGCGGCCGGTGTTGGAGATGCTACCCATACCTCTGCCACCAACAGCCATGCTTTGGCTGCGGCCATGGCCACGGCCGCCCATACCGCCTCGAGAGGCACTCGGGGGAGTCTGTTGCGAATCGGCGGGGTTGGCAGGGCTCTCGGAGCGGTTGGGAGAAGCGCTGCTGGCGTTCGGGATAGGGAATTGGAAGCCACTAGTCTTCCTCTTCGCCTCGGCCGCCTCGGCAGCCTTCTTCGCTTCGGGGAGCGCGAGTGAGTGTCTCCGAGCGTGTCCGCTGCCTGCAGATCCACCTCCTCTGCCGCCACGAGGGGCGGTGTTCTCGCCTCGGTTCTGGCCGGCGGGGAAGCTGAAGTCTGTCGCACCACCAAATCCAGACGCACCGCTGGAAGGTGCTGGCGGAGGGCCCATACCCATATTGGGCATAGCCGATTGGTTGCGGCGGTGGCCGCCTGGAGCGCCCATGCCACCAGCCATTGGGACACCGAGCTGCTGCTGGCCCATCTGGCCCATCTGACCCTGCTGGAACTGGAAGGCATTGGGATTTGAGTTGACCTGGAGGTTCTGCATCTGGCCTTGCAGCTGCTCGTACTGAGTAGGGAGCTGTTGCTGCTGCGGAATCATGCCCATGTTGACATACTGCTGGTGGGTGGCGGCGATCTGCTGCTGTTGTTGCTGCAGCATTTCGATCTGCTGGGCGAGAGCAAGTTGCTCCACTAGGAGGGAAGTCAGCATTCAAGTGCACTGTGATATCTCATGTGACCGATCGACGGGTGTAGCCAAGCGGAGCTGATACAGGACGACGTACTCATCAGGGGTGTCATCTCAGACGGGCTGCGACGATGGGCAATGTGCAGCCGACGCCCAGCTGGGCCCTGAGGACCGGTCTGGTTGGGCTGGTCCATCGTATATATCTGCGAAGACGTGACGTCGCGGGCCTGTCAAGCGAGTTGCGCGGACGTAGTGCGTAGAGTGTTTTTATGGAGACGTGAAGTCTGTGGATCCTGCGGCGAGCACAAGGGGCGTCGTGGCCGGGCTCGTAGGGACGGGGTGACGTGCGCGGTATGGAGCGGAGTGGGAATTGCTTTTCTGGCCTGGCTGCGGGAACCGACGGAAACTTGGCGTGAGGCTGCTGGAACAAGAGTGCGAGCGTGAGGGTGCGATCCAAGTATGCTTGGTGGGTGTGCGTGAGCGTGCGAGGGAGTCTGCGGGCGGGTGTGGTGCGAGAGGCGGAGGGAGTGTTGCTGGCCGGCGGGCTGGCCAAGGCAGTCGGGGCGACGCTGGGGGGTGGAAGGGAGCTCCCTGGACGAGGCGGGGCCTCAACAGCGACGCCAACAAGCAAGAGCGACGGAGAGAGCGGTGCGAACGGACGCGGGCGGGCACGGCGGTGACGGCGGCGGCGGCAGGCGCGGCGGCGGGAGTGAAGAGCGTGGGCGCGGAGACGGAGGGATGGGGGGGATGGGGGG
>JAKLND010000214.1:0-28021 GCA_022813125.1 Septoriella neoarundinis | reverse complement strand
TCAATCTGAAAAATCCTTGGCAATCAATCAAGTCAGGGCCCTGAAACTTGAATTGATTGATTATGCACACCTCTGTCCACTGCTATAGTAACTCTACCTAGTCTAAGGATGTTTAGAATAGATGGCAAATACTCTCTTTAACCGCCGGCTATACTTGCCTCTATACGCCAGCCGGGAGTCCGTCTTCCCCTACTACCTTCTACGGTTTAGTCTTTAAGATATAGCTCTCAATCTCTTCTTCGGTTAGCTACGGTATAGTAACGGTAGTCCTTTACGATCTTCCGCCTCCCTCCTCTATATCCTCAGGTAGTAGCAGAAAGAAGGTTATAAGTAGCTGCTTAGCTTACTCTATAGTATTCCTTATAAGTGATCTATCTGCCCTCCGTAGCGGCGGGATCTTCGACTAGCTAGATCCTTAGTCTAGCTACAGATAACGCGTTGCCTTCCAGATGTTAGTATCGTCCGCTAGGAAGTTATCCTAGTACGTCCGTTATTATCTATGAATATCATCGTAGTACTCCTTAGACGCCGCTCGAGCCTACTATTCTAGTGTCGGCAAGGCCTCTCCACCGCGTCGCTAAGCTCGAGCTCTATTCCTCCAGTATATATATACCCGCCGGAGCTTCGTCAGGGCCTAGGTCTACCATCATTTCGTATATAGGCAAGGCTTTACCTTAGGCGTCAGCGCGAAGACTGCTTCTTAAACTGTATGCATTAGACGATCGGTTTACTCCTGAACCGTAACGCCCCGGCGTTATTATTGCAGTGTTCGAGCGATTCGTTCCCTAATCTCCTTCTACGGAGCGTTCTTATATAGTAGACGTAGCTCGACCACGTGCTCTAGGAGGTTAACGTCGAATGTCGTCTCGATCGCACGGTAGTTAGACCTATACTCTATATCGTGGATCTTGCACTTCAACACACTTGCCGCCAGCTCCTATGATACTAACATCAAATCGATTATCGTAGCGTGCCTACTATTCTGCTATGTCTTAGTACCTCGAGGTAGCAGGCTCTCGAGGCTCCACTCCCCCATAAAGTCGATAATCGGGTCTGCCTCGCCTTGACGCTGCGGCAGCACTTCGTCTCCACCCTATAGTTGGTCGTGGCGGTTGAAGTTCCCGGTAATAACCAAGTCGAGGCGCGGTCCTCCGCGGCCTCCGGCGCTGTAGATTGCCTCACGGAGATGATCCATCGTTTGAGACAGCGCTAACGCATTTCCACCTTCAACATATACTAATACTACCAGCACTGATCGATCTGGCAGACGCAGTAGCGTAACCGTGAGATCCGCTAACGGCACTGCCACTTATTCACATTCGATATCTCTACGCACCCGGAGCATGCTACGGATCGCCCACCTCCCGTTATGCCTTTCGCTAGGCAGTATAGCCGTCCAGCCTTGGTGTCTCATCGGGCTCGTTGTCAACTTCCTTATCCATTTCTAACATGTGCGGTTCGCTAACCATTAAAGCTGCGTACTCTTTCAAATTCACATCGTTCATAATACTGTACTGTATGTTACGCTGCTTCTGCATATTCAGTTATAAGAACCTTATCAATCTAAACATTAGTTACTAGGTAGAGGATCCGATATTAGCGGCTAGACGATTCGTATGGTCCGGTACATACCGCGTACTTCGGACTGTCCGCCTGGCATTCGCTACGACGGTAGCCTAGTTAGGAGCACCTGCTGCACACCTACGGTCTGGTATACGAAAGCGCCCTATAGCTAAGCCCTAGATATTTGAAGCACTATATCGGTCCGCGTCTAGACTTGAACACTAGGGTGAATGCCGATTCTCCGTCCACGTTAAAGTACTAGCCTTCTAGGAGCCTCGCTACGTCGGCGCGCTTCGTTATATATATAACTATAGACTCTTAAGCCTTTGGTGAGTCCTTTCGGCTAAACCACGATAGTTTGGCAATCTTCACCTCGTTCTCTTTATCTATTATATCCGTCGTACCGATCCGTACTTCTCTATTCTCGTCCAGTACCGCCGTCTTGCACACGTTATCCACCTTGATAGGGTACCATTAGTCGCGTAGTACGCGCGCTCCGCTCGCCTTCGCCCTCTCTGCCACAGCCTTGACCCGAATTATCTCCTCTTCGTCCCGACAGGTGATGCGGCTTCCCCCGTCACCCTTCCTCATGCCTTCCACGACCTCCTATCTGATTATGCTCGCATTCGCCCTGCCCCTCTCCTCCTCTTTAACGTTGGACACGTCCACCATGCAGTATAGTGTGTCAGTAAACGTCGATAGTGTCGTCTGGTTAGAGATCGTCCTTAAGCTATTAGGGTGACTGCCTGGTGGAGTGCGCGCTATGTCGGCATACGACGGATTCGGGCTAGACGCTTGGTTACTCGACAATTGGATGCTCGAATGCTGCTTCTCAACGATGGCCGTGACCTGCTGCTACACGATAGATGTGAGCTGTTACTGAACGATAGTGGTAACCTACTCTTTCACTATAGTAGTGACTTGCTGCTTAATGATAGCGGCTACTTTCTCCTCGACGATGCTCTTGACCTCATGCTGTATCACACTCTTCACCTCTCGACGCGCTACCTCACTCACCTACTCCTGCACAGTTCTCTTAATCTCCTGGCCGACGGTATCTACGATCTCGCGTTGTACGGTGGCTTTAAGGTGTTCTTGCACGACATTCTTCATCTCTTTCGATACGGTCTCTTTCGCTTAGCTGATTTCCGGTATGTGTTCGATGGCCTCCTAAACGAGGGCGAAGCGCTCGTGAACAGAATCGCGCATACCGGAAATAGCCTTCAAAACAGTGTCCAGCCGAGACTCTGAAGTTTCGGTGCTCTTTCCTAATGCTTTAGACAGAGCTGTCTCCTTTGCCAATATTCCTCGGTGCAGTTTGCGGTAATCAACCTCGGTGCGTGAGACGCGTTGTCGGCATGGACGAGTTAACGCGGGCGACGTGCCCTCGTCCGGCTGCGACGGCGGGCGCACAACGGCAGCCATTGACAGGTATGCCTAGAAGGCACAATATCCACGTGATAAATAGCTTTTTCTTCAAATAAATTCAACAAAAGTCCCAAGCTGTGTTGAGGGAAGGCTTTTTGCAGTAATCGGCATAGGCACCAGTGACGTCAAGGTCGAAGTCAATTTCGGGCACCAGGGCTTTGTATACAAAGGCTAATTGGGTCTGGCCAAGCTTGCCAATGGTATGAACACCAAAGGGTGCCCCGAGCGAACAAACGATTTCCAAGGGGTACCGAACATATCCGTAGGTCCGACTAATGGACATTATGACACAAGGTGCCGTCCACGCGAAGATCGTCCCACAAGCCTCATGGGTGTAATCGTTAGAGTTTTGTCTTCGGGAACGCAGAATCAGACGCCTACCCCATCCCGTACCCAGTCCCCAATCCTACCCATATCCCTTGCCATGATCCTCGACTTCGATACTAAGTCTACCTCAAAAGCCTGAGATGTCCAGCTCCACAAGGCGGAGCTGTGACTCGAGGCGTCCTGTAGTACTCCGGACATATTTTGATTTGAAGGCGCTTGTCACCAGCAGACTCATGTAGACATCGATCACAGCCCACGAATGGCCGCGCGGCAAAGCAGCGCCAGGTCTGTATGAACAAGGAGGAATGGGTCTGCAATGCATCACCAACTCCGCTCCACACACCACATGCGATTGCACACCAAATCAGAACTGCAGCTATTGACAAAGCTAGTCTCTCATCGCCTCCCCTCACTATCAAGCCCACCCTACCTCCTCTCCACTATTTACGATCTGCACGTGGGCATCCGTATAGTGTGTTTGCTCCGTCTTCAGAATCGACTACCGCTGCTGCTTTCGGTCGGGTGTGGTGCCAGCTCGCTCTTACGAACACGAAAGACGCATCTATAATGTATGGGACTGGGACTCCGCGGCCACGTTATCGGGCACGAGCACCTGATCGCCGTCGAAGGGCGACTCGTCGCTGCTGCGGGCGGTGTCCATGGCGTCCTCGCTGGACAACGAAGAGGCCGAGAACCGCCTCGTTGGGGGGTTGTAGCTCAGGCAGGGGGTATTCTGGGCCAAGACCACGCCCAGGTATAGCACTCTCGCGGCGCGGTTTCGCCTCGTGCTGTCGTCCTCTAGGCAGCGCGAGCCGTCGTCGTCTGGGATGTTGTCGAACCAGTCGGGACCAAAGTACCATTGCGACCAGACTAGTCCTCGTATCAAGTAGTCTTCGCGCAGAGGATTGCCATCTTTGGGAAACATCTCGCCACCGGCGAAAGATTCAGTGCGGGCAGTCGTGGGGGAAAATTGGCACCGATGTTGAGGAAATGAGAGAGAGCCGTCCAGTCGATCATGGTGGTGTCGAAAAGATTGCTTCCGGTTTCATATATATGGATTTCATTCGAGGTGAGCCGAGAGCGTATGCTGTTGATACTGTTCAAAAAGACAAGAGTAATGTGCACGTAAGGAAGGAAGTCCGAGAGTGTGTCTCTAGACTTTGCACGACGTATCGTGTTATCGAAGACATGATAGCAGAAATCGTAGACGGAATCCAAAGGGTGCTGAGCTCGCTTCAGGTCAAGGAGCAGGACGTCGCTAGAAGATTGCGGCGTCAACGTGTGTTCCCGCGACGGGCGCGAGTCCAGATTCTCTCTGTTGAGTGCCGTTTCATAGAGCTGGCGATGCACGTTATCGGGAGCCCCAAACCCAAACAAAGCTGCGGTATTGATTACAGCTAGAGATACACCATAGACGGCAAACTCGGCGCTGGTCTGTTCGGTCAGCAGTGTGACGGCTACCCTGCCATCTTTTTGGGTTTGTTCAATTTACGGTTAAGAAATATTCCAGCTTGGAAGCAGATCGTCATCCACTCTGCGGATTGGTCGGCGTTGCTTCGTGCCTGCTTGTCTTCCAGCATGGGAATGCAGAGCGTTTCCAATGATTCTTTTGCGTTCAGAAAAGGAATGGCGGAGGTTAGCGCGCGTGCATATAAGTAGAACTTGCGCAAAGAAGGCCTCTTCAAAATACCGGAATGATGATAGAGCCGCCCAACTGACGGATTCCGGTCTGCAGCAAGCGCATACCACCTCCCAGCTGTCCCGCCCCAGATATTGTAGATCTCTCTGTCCTCTTCGATAGCCACGCGGTACCGTGCCAGGTCACCAAGACATTCGATCCAAGTATCCTTGAACCCAGGCACGGTTTCGAGAAGCAGAGAGATCATTTGATAGGCCAGAGAAATGAAGGCCAGCATATATTCTTGAGAATCTGGTCTTTGATGTCGGAGTACTTTAAGGAAGGCGTGGATGCCATGCTTCCACATGCGAGCAGGTATGGAGTATTTTGTTGCGAGGCTAAGCAGAGCTGGATTGGCCGAGGGATGCTACGTCGCCATAAGGAAGTCATGATGTTCATAAAGTAATGTTCCATGAATTGCAACAAGGAATTGCCACTAGTCGGCATCAATCGGCTCATCAGGATGCGACGCCTTTTGGGAGTCGATGTTGATACACTTGGCTTCCACCATGACCAAGCTGGCATAGATCCCTTTAACCTCAGTACCAAGTTGCTCTTCAGATATTGGTTCGACATGTATCTCAACGTCAGCTACGGCATCACTAGAGTTCATACACCCGTTGGCTTTCGGCTTGACGGGAACATAACCACGACGCAAGTTGTGTCGGACCTGTGAGCTCCACGAATATGATTGATAACAGAAGCCTTGACGTCAAGCGAATCTCAGGAGCAGAAGTTGATTGTCATAGCGGCGATCACTGACCTTCTGTCTGCCGATGTGGACGAGTCGGGGAGGTCGGGAGGTGAATAGCAATCATAATGATGAGGATTATTACCCTCCAGTATCGACGTTGCCGTCACACTGGTCTTGCCAGATTGTACGGACTCTCCTGCGCATTCGGTATACATGACGACTGCCGTGAGTTCGGCAGTGGCCAATGTCACTGTACCTCTACTGGAGCTGCCACCCTGGAAGTTTCGTGTTCTGCAACGCTTGATCATGTAAGAACGCGTGTAACCCAAATGATCCCTCCTTTCTGTCCGTGAGGCGAAGACATACCTTAGATACGAAAAGAGCCAGACCCGTTCTCATGTAGTCACTACAAGTTAATACCTTACTCACACGGAGTAGTGCGAAGAGCGCGAATTCATACCCCACTCCTTCCCCATTTCGTGCGGCAAGGCGGGAGTTTGCCTTTTCGTTCCCCTCTCTGTTTTAATAATTCTGTCCGGGCGTGAGTAAGGGTGCTTGGATATGCAAGCCACATCACAACTAGCGTGGAGGCACTCGAAACGGCGCTAAGTCAGGACTTGATCCATGCGTTCGGGATTTTTTGGCCTTGCCGTCATCTTTTGGTGAGTTAAAAAAGTCATCTGCCCTGCTTTTGCCCATACAGCGACTCACTCGTTCAGCTCCGTGCCACACGACACACATTTTGCCTGCCTTGAATTGCCTAGAGCGGTACTTGCATTGTGCAGGCGTCAGCTTGGAAAACCTATCGCTGGCCTGCTACAGGCGTCTGATACGGATCTGTACAACAGCATGCACGCACGGTTGTGCCCGGTTGTACAGGACGGGACGGGAAACGCTTCCGTCTGGGAGCTGCCCATCAACACTGTTGGTAATGAGGCAATTTGCATGAACACGGAACACTAGTGTATTTCGTAAGCGATAGACCGACAAGCTGGACCAGACAAAATCGAACTCACCCGCATCCAATGATCCTTTACGGGCGTGGCGCTCGTGGAGCCTATGGGCCGATACGCCAATGTTCCCGCATCTAGCTTAGAGGCTATCTCGTTTGCATGATTTGGCGGAAAGCTCTGACGCCTACGAGTTGAATTCTACGCAAGTACCTTCCACCGCCTCTTGACCTCAGGCGGCGCGTCTGACTCGTGGACGTCTTTCAGCCCCTGCAGGCTGCCCTGTTATGTGCTCAGACCTATGCAGACTTCAGTACCGAAGCCAGGCTCGACGGCGCCAAAAGGGGAAGAAATATTCTGAACCCTACCAATCTGGAGGCAATACACGATCACGTGCATGTTCTTGTTGGAGGCCACATGGGTATCGTCTCACAAGCAGCTTTGATCTTAATTTCTTGGCTGCATCACACAAATGTGGACCGGATATTAGCCATTTATCAGGCCGCCTTCCCTAACGAATGCCTCAAATCTGTGGAAGCCGTCTCTTCCGTCTGGTATGCTTCCGGCACGATCACGGATGGCAACACCAGCCTCAGCCCCTTCCGATCGCATGCAAAGAGCGGCTTTTGGACTTGCACCGCTTTGCGTCCCATGCAAGCTCTGAGCAGGGAAACCGACGACAAAGGGTCGCTGGTGCCGATCCGGAACGAGACGCAGCTGACTGAATATGAAAACGAGCCTCAATGCAAGCGGATTCTGAGCCCTGGAAGGCGGCACGTTTCGGATGTGCAGCCCCCACTCTAAATGTGTGGATTAGGGGAAAGCGACGCATTCATGTGTGCAAGATGTGGCTGCATAGCTTTAGAGGGTCCCTCGCAGCCTTCCGACCGACCCCGCCAAAGGGGAGGATGATTAGAGGAAAAACCGCAATATCCCGGCGGCGCATGAAAGAGAGGACGCATTTCTCAGATATGGTGCCGGGTAGGACTCCTCTCGAGGAGGACGTTGAGGGGCACGACCGACGGAAGTGGCTCTCCGGCCGATCGGACTGGTTCTTGAGCTCCCGGAATACCCACGCACGGCGGCATCGAGTCGTCGAACGGAACACGCCCCGTCACCGCGTCCGACCCCAAAATATAAGCTTAGTTTCCGCGGAGAGGGAGAGAGAGAGAGAGAGAGAGAGAGAGACCCTCATAATCACGAGCCTGCCAGCTCACACGCACTCGTTACTCACCATTCGTGGTGAGTGACGGCAGGCTAGTGAAGAAGTGGCGGCCCTAGCGTTGGAACGCGCGAGCGAAACCAAGCACCTCACAAAGGAACGACCGAGCCACCCAAATACTCAGAAACTCCGTCCGCAACGAGCTCCGGCAGGAAGCACACTCATTAGACTCACTAAATCGTTCCGCAAAGTAAGCACCCCTGGAACCTCTCATTTCCCCTTCTAGTGAGCCTAAAGGGCCGCTTTCCTCCTTTTTCCCCTTCAAGAGTAACCTAACCCTCCAAATCCGCTAGACTCACCATGCCGCCCGCGCGACAGTACAATTCAAGGCCCAACGGAGGCGCCGCGGGAAACCACTCGGACGGCACCTTCCTCTTCGGGGGCTCAAAGATGGGCATGGTCGTCACAGGCAGCGGGCTCGGCATGCAGATAACTGTGGTCAACGTTTTCGGGAATAAGTACGAGGGTAGCCAGGTCTACTGCGTCGAAGAGATGGCCCCGCAGCCGGGCGGCGCAGTAACAAGAACGCATTCTTGGAAGACCTCGCAGCAGTCGCACCACCGGCTTTGGCGCGATTTCGGCAGGGAGCCGAATAGGGAATTCAACATCGGCGGCGGACTGAGGAGCTCTGCGATCGTAATGGGACCATGAAAGAGGCCAATATTGAGGCCGAGTGTACATCAATTGGGTAGGAAGAAGGCAGCCTGCTCTGCGAGGAGGTATTCATTGGGGCTTCCAATTCAACACAGGAGCAGGGGCCATTGCCTTTACCAATGCTGGCAAGGTGACCGAATTTGGAATATTTGAGCGGCAACTCCCGGGATCAACTGTCACGCCCAGTAGAAGGGTCTGTCACGTGTATCTTTACGCGATGATACAGGTTCAAGGTTGAGTTCTACGCTACGTTTGCGTCTGATGGACGCCCCGTCAAGGCATTGGAGAAGACGCCATTGGAAGGCGCCTTTCATAGAGGGGAACTTGCTCCCAAATGGCAAAAGCACAAAGGCATCAATCTGAGCTTTGTTAAACTGAGACAGGTTGCTAGATCAGAGCTGCTCCTAAAGCCTCAATCTCAACAAGACTCACCAGCACCAGCAAGGCAGCGATCAGAGGCAAACACTGCGCTCGTTTCGCCGTCAGATACTACCGTGTCACCGTCGGACAACGTGCGTTCCGGAACCGGTAGCAAGAAGAGAAGTCAGCGCTACAAATAATGAGCTTTGCGCAGTGACGGAAGCTCATCAATTCATCGACCAGGAAGGGGTGCGTAAACCGCGGAGCCCAAGATTTGCAGAGCTCGGATGAATAGAACGAGCCGGGAAAGGACATGTCAACAAGCCTTGCATCAGATTGATTGACCAGTCTGACTTCTGGCACTTGTCGAGTTCCTCTACACTTATGTAATTCATCAGTATGCATGCTACGTGGCTTGTAACACGGCATAAATCTTCTAGGAAAACTGTCAACTATGGTCCTTTATCCTGCATTCCGCCCGCTATCCTGACTCTGACTCGACCGCTAAAGACTCTGAGAGCTCTGAGTTTCTCCCACGATCACATTTGGCTTCCCAGAGTAGAGTAGGCACTGTGTGTTGATGTGAACCTGGGATCCAGCGATTGGCATTGCATGAAGCTGTCGCTCGGGTTCAGAGTTCGCTCAAGCTTTTGCTCCCATTGCTGGGAACTAAACATCAGCTGTCTTGTCATTGTAGAAAAACCTCTGCAAACGCTGTCGACACCGCCCTGCAAGTCTGGGTTCCCCGCTGAGCCAACCATTCTGCGAAGCAATCTGATACGTAGATTCGTGTGACTTCGTTGACAAAGCAATTTGGCACACCGTCGAGGATGGCAGCACCCACATCGACGCGAGCCCCGATCTCTAAGGATTCAAAGCTAGTGGACCAATCCGGTCTGCTGCGCAGCGCCTCAAACACGTACAGCGCGAATTCTTGGAGCTCGTCAAGGTCTATCTTGACGTTCGTACCCACGTCATCAGGCCAGCTCCTACGGGAGCCTAGAATAGTGACGACAAGCTCTCTGTCAGGGAGTTCAATAGTATGAACAACTTCGATTACCCTTCCCCTGCGCCCCCGTCTGGCCTCTATGTCTTTAACGGTGACAATGAAGATGCGGAACTCGCCGATTTTTCTCAACCCTTCGACTAACTCTTGATGAAACCATCGTCCCGTGGTCTGCGCCGCTCGTCGACTGCTGATCCTGCGTCTAATTGACTAGCATCATAGATACTTTGCAACATCGACGGCTTTTGGGTGCAGGATTATATGTTCGCTGCCGCAGCTATGGCTTCGTTTCAAAACTCCGACTTCACTCAGCCCACACGTGGTTGTGGAATCGCAAGTCATCGGCCGAAAAGACCAGCTTGGGTGCGCGGACCTGGCGATTTGACCTCCGACTCTTCGTCTTCAGATCTGCAGCTTAATCGATCTTGGCCGAGTATGTCCTCACTTCCTGATTGCAGTCGTGCATTATCCTCCTGCGACCGGTCCCGAGCAAGCCCGTGCGCTATATTAATCTCCTTTTCGTCACTTCTTACTTCCTCTTGAATTTCGATTGGGTCGCGTTCTATTGGTTCTGGATCAGGGTCGTAGTGATATGGACCTTGTACGTGGGAGGCTTGGCCATTGTCTTCGGAATGAAAGCGTTGATGGTTAGGGCTACTGGCATTCGACTGTGATTGAAGAATGGCTGGGTTAATACCGCTCAATCGTGAACCGTCCCCATCGTAGCTTCTTGTCGGCTCTTGTGCATTTTTCCAGATCGTAGCAAAACGGCGAAAGAACGTTTTCCAGTTCTTACGCACCTTACTAGCGCGCTGACTATTCGGTTGCTGTTCATCTCTATAGAGAGAGTTGTGCTATTCCACCTCTTCCGCTTCTTACAACAGCTGGCCGTCTAACCGGTCATGAGGAACATCAAGCCTCGGCGACTTCCTTATGCCCATAGACAACAATGTTGCCGCAGCTTCCTCTTCCTCAACTGTGGTGAGACTGATAATCTCATCGCCTTGTCCTTGCTGTGCAGTTGTAGCCTGGCTTCTCTACGCTCCAATTGCTCTCTTTCGGAACCGGAGTTGACGCATGCGCTCTCATACTAATTCACGGCGGCGGTTGACGACAGCGCTGTCGCTTTCGCTTGACAAAGATCAGCCACGTTTTGAAAGCATTTTGCAAAAAAACGATACTTATATTACGACGCCGTAAATACTTCTAGTGACCCAGCTGCGAGAATTATTATTCTCCTATGTATGTGATTCTCCTAGCATGGTGGCGCTCAAAGTGGGTTCATGTTGGGTGTTGATTTGTGACGCTTAGGGTTAAATGTGACGCTCCTTAGTAAGGGTAGGAATTGTGACGCTCTTGGCATTGGCGTCGAACGACGATGACTTCGACGAGTAATCACGCACGCAATATACATGATATCAATATGAATTGATTTCATGTGGAAAATCTGCTTAGAGGCTTTCGATTCATGTCAGACAAAAATCCATAGGACGAAATTTGACTTCTGAACCTAGGGCGGTTTTCGCCCCTATACGCTGTGGATCAGGATGAGAGCTGTAATGGGATTGCCAGCCGCACGTCTGCCGATGTGGCGGCGACGCTATCCCCTTTTTCAGAGCCGTTCCGACTCGCAGGAAAGGGTTAGCGCCAGACCATTCCTAACTGTACCTCCATCCCCTAGCGGTGTTGCTTCGGTGTGGGTATAGCACTGTAGTTAACGGCTTCGATTGCACAAAAAGTTATAATTAGCACCCAAAAGGGTATGTCGTCCTAAACTAAAACGTCCAGCAATACGATGCGTTGCTTCACGTTTTCGGATGATTTACGTTGATGATGCTTTCACTAACAATGGTTGTAGGATCACGGCATCGAACCAAGGTCGATACTCGGTCTGGATTCAACCCGTCAAGAGATGCAGCGACCACGGTGTATGCATCGACTACACTTTTGATGGAGCCATTAGAGTAGCCAAGTATGCTCTCACTTGATAGATCACCAATTAGCGTTCTAAATCTATCAATGTCAAACTGAAAGACCATGTTCTCAGTGTTTCAATTAAGAGCCACTCTATCTTCTTTTACATCTGATACACCACTATCTGCGTGGGTGGCGCACGACAACTAACGGAAATTAAGACCTTGTCAGGGTCCCTTCTCGGGGCTCTTTGTCTCTATGATTGTACCACTTCATACTTGCTCCGAATGATCAGAAGAATGAGCGCTTTTAATCCACTGCTTTAGATAAAAGGAATTCAAACCAATCAAATGCCAGCGACAGTTGTTGCGTGGAGATACAAACTAGTCCTGATCATCGTGGAGATTATTCCTCAGCGGAAGAACGTTGTTTTCCCTTTACGAAAGTCTCTGACACCAACGTGGTACTTTCCCTCCTCTCAGCTGGTGTAGTACTTTCTTCTTGTGCGTATCTTGCCCCAGGCTTCTTATCAACCATCGTTTTGCATTGCAGACAATGTTTCCCGGGAATTTGCCAGGATGTGACGCCTTTGATCAGACAGGCCCCGCATCTGACTCCAGGTACCTGAGAACGTGAGCAGACCTTCTCATAATATGCCCAATTTAGGGTGTCCACGCACAAGCATCTGACAGGTTTTGACGGAGGTATTAGAAAATGGGTATTGTACGTCGCTCGAGACTGATTGAGTAAATTTCGAGACACGAGTAACCAGAGCCGAAATCAGGTACATCTTTATGAGGAATATCGTAATGTCCAGACAGGCCTTGCTAATATTTATAAACCTGCCGATACTGAGTCAGTGTCAGGCGCGTTCCCACTTCATGGCATCTCCGGAAGTAAGATGAACCCCTTGCATCTTCAACACGACTTACCTACCGGCCTCTACGCAAGGTCTCATTGATGTACCATTAGGCCTTGTATTACCAGCACCAGTGGTTTTGAGTGGAGCTTACAACAAAATGGCACTGCAATCCCATGCTTGCACTATGGCGATTTGTCTCTCGCTGCAAATCGGATGAACTTGACACATACGCCATCATTGTGATTTACGACCGTAAATCTGCAGAGAAAATCTCATTGAAAGAGCCTATCGCCATACGCAGCGCAATTATGACTCCAACAGCGTTCGCCTCGTCAGCGCAACCTCGACTGAATCTGGCCGACCGCCCTGCTTTGACTCGGTATCATGGGACTTGCAATCCGCTGTGTGCATGCTTTAGCACTAGGCCTGGTGGAGGCTTGAGCCAAAATCTGGTAAACTCACAGCATCTCTCGTCATGGTAATGGTCGTGCTGTGTGACCTCATAGCAAGGTCGCTCTTCGCAGCGACTGAATGAAGTATTGTGGTATTTCGAGCAACCACAGCTATAATGATCACAGTGAACATCACAAATGATGAGTCCACTTTGTTCAGTCTGACTCTTCGAGTCCACGATAATGTTTTTTTTTCTGGATAGATGGACGTTTTGTGGTCGGCGCGAGGTGGTGAAGACTGCTGCATTGCAAACCTTCTGTCAGGTATGGACTACTCGCATCTTGTATGTAATATATGCAAATGGCGCCCTTAGCGCCCGCCCATATCTCGCTTGGGTCGTACTTCTGAGTCGTCCGTCTTCTTCGAATCAGTCGCTGGCGCACATTGATCGTGACACTGCAGCTGGCCGCAGCCATCTATTGAATTCAGAAAATGGAACGCTTGATTGAGATATGCATCTACAGATCCTCACTACTGCGAGGTTTCGCATCGACTAGTGTAGATGCATTACTGGTTGACAGATGGCATTGAGATGCCAGAGATGAAAGAGTTGAGGAGCTGTCTGCATGCCCTGCTCGTGAGTGTGCCTCTTTATACGCGAGATTGCCTGACTTTCTTGCTGACCACATGAATAGACTGGGTAAGACCGACCCACGCCTGCAGGTCTAGGTAGCACGCCCCGTAGTCGCGACCAATCAAAACTCGCGCCTGACTGCACTAATTCTGCATCGGGCGAGGCCCAATCGCCTCGATGCGATACGGCATTCAGATACTTTGATACAGATCAAAAGTGTGCCTGAGGCCTTGATGGAGTTAATGTTATGTCCTTTCTGCCGAGGATGCTGGCGCTTGGCTTGCGACCAGTAGAATGGTACTAAGCCCCGCACAAGCCCCAGATTGAGCGACCAGGCCCCAAACTCTACATATCTAGACCATGGGGCTTGGGCATGGGAAGAAGCGGGTCGAGGCAATCATCGCAGGAACAAATTGTCAGTCTAAAACCTTAGACGATATAAACGGCGTCACGGATATCTCGAGAATCATATTGTCACTCAATCAAAGGATGATAAGTTCCGCCATGTGGGCGATGCATCGTGTTGTCTGCAAGCACTTACCCGTTACGCGAAGTCTGTGGCCTTCCCCTCGAATTTGAAGACACGACGCATGCCAAGCTGAACTCAGTCCAATCGTAGATCTTACGCAAGTGGCGCAGTCCACGGCGAGGAAAATGCGACGCAAATGGCGACGTTGATGAAGCGTTTCGAGATGCTATCTTTGGAAAGCTTCCAATACTGTATTACTACGGTAGGACGTAACTCGAAGAGCTACCACATGTATGCACGTCAGTGCCGAGTTCTCAGTTGTAGCCGACCCTCGGCTCACCTGCTGTTCTACGAGCAAGAGCCTAATGAGGCCTGTCGCGAACTTACCACCTGACACTACCTGCTCGATTTCCGATCTTCTTCGTACTTGACCATCACACTCAAGCAGAGGCCTCCACTAGCTGCACCAGATTTGGCCGCTGTCAATTTGGATATTCTGGAAAATGCAGCATTCGCAAGGCCCGCAACGATTCATCATAAAGGTCTCGGTGCAAAACATTCCTGGAGACCCCTGTGCCCGCCCTTTCTCACTCTATGAGATATTCTCTGCGAAGGTGCTCGAGCAGCCATCGAGACTAGAGCCTTGCGCCGACGGATTTGATGCAATTCATATACCTCCAGACTTTAATACCGAGAACAATGCTCCACGTTGGTTCATCTTCGACACTGGAGTAAGAGAAAAGATCGCGCGAGAGGACATCCACAACATCCCACTGAAGGCCTATGTGGGCCACCTCGACAATGATGGCGAACTGTAGGTCATTTGCTTAATGTTGCTTTGAGAGGCTATGCTAAATCTTACAGCGTGTTCAGTCCGCACAATGTTCATGAGGGACATGTAAAGTATTTCTCGATGTATACTTGGGGAGCTGGACAAGTAAATGAGCAAGAGTGATTAGGTGCGCGGACCATCGATGCAACGAGGAAGCGGCAGTCTTTGCGTCGGGTTAATCATGTATTGACTGCATTCTGACCGGCTATCAAGCTCATGTTGCGTCCCGATGATCTAATCACCTGACAAATTTCCACTGAACTAAAGAGTTTGGGAAAGCCGCTCTTTTGCAATGTGAGATATCTTCTCTCCGATCCGCTTTGGTACTCAAGGCGTTTCGGGCGGCGTCTGGCCCTTGCACTCCGGGCAGTCCTCATCCGATTCGTCGTCGTTCACATCGTGGGTGTCGTCTCTTTGGGTGAGTCCGCAGACAACTCAAGGATTTCTGTTCCTTGCAATCGTACACATTGCAATATACTTTTTTCTAAGACCACCCTGACCACGACGTTCGTGTTTTGCTCTGCACCGGAAGTACGCGTGGGCGTTTGAGCACATCTAGAAGCTGTCAAAATTCATAATAATCCTTGTATAGGAGGAACCATGTCGTACGATCGATAACAATACGGCTCAGAACGTTCGTTGTTGTTTTGAATCGGACAGAGATCTGGCGCAGTAAGACCGATAGCCTGTGGTTGTGGACAGAAGGACAAGGTTGTCGATAGAAGTCTCGATGCGTGGATATGGACCGGTGGAAAAGATAATCTTAAATACCTGAGGGCTCAGTGAAGCTAGCAATAGAAATGCATTATTTTGACATCCACACCGACGTATGCATGTCAATGTGGATGTCGCTAATGCGAAAGCAAGACATGTTACATCGCACCTGGTTGTGAGGAAAGCAAGGGTGAAAGAAGTCTGACAGTTGCCTGCAGCTGGTGAATAGCACGCCACAGGGTATGCGAACTACTGGCTCGTTTTGTAACCCTAGTGCAACAACTAGTCCATGATTATGATGTTTACAATGCATGCAAATGTCAGTATTTTGAGGCTCCCCCTCGATTGCTCATGAAGACGAGTGCTTCAGTCATTTAACTGACTGGGACTAGTAAGCTTGGTATGTGCACAGCTCACGTATCCTCAAGTCGAACACGAGTCCCGTACTTCGGGAATGGCGTTCGTCGCTGCTGTTGTAGATTTTCTCTACTCGACGTTGTGCACAAATAATCAACATATGAAAGCAGGACGCAGCTACGTCCGTATCAGGCGAAAAATGCCGATTATTCGGGAGGTCACTTTCCGGCGAAGCGAGCTGTTTTTTATTTCGTTATTTGTTGGTCAATACTGGAGGATAGATCCGCGCCACCACAAGAAACGGTAAGGCGAAGTCCGTGCGAGTCGTAAGACACTAGATAACTTCGGAAGACCAACACGGTCTTTGGAATAGGCTTAGCGTGAATGTGCCAAGCCAGGTCGCTTCAACGAGCGGAGACGTTACGCTTTGCACTCCATTGCGTAGTGCTCAAGAATCATTCTACATAACAGTCCCAAATTGCACTCTGCGTTAGAGTTCAGTCAAGCTCTCCGAAGCGGCTTTTGACATGCATATCCTCGCGTGGCTACAGTGTAAGGTGCCAAAAGCACATCAGTGGAGTGAGCGGCAAGCGGAGTCGCAGATCCGAGACGCGACCGCGTACGAAAACCACATCCGAGATCTAACTAAATGCGAAATCGACTACATACAGCCAGGACAGAATTCTACATTGAGGTCGGCACAGAGCCACGTTGACCTCGCGCAAAGATACGCTGTGACCATCGAGGAGTCCTGGGCAGTGAAGTTAATGGTTCGGTTTTTTCTGGTTTTGGGGTTAAAACCAAACCGACCAGTTCGTGAAACCCGACGAACCAAAATAACCATTGGAAACCATTTCCTAATCAGGTAATTGCTACAAATTTCCGTTTGATGGGCCCTACTCGACCCAGTCTGCTTCGATGTCCGCCTCCTCGCGATTCACAGTGTCCGCCTTGCCTCCTACGCCCACACTCCCCTCTGGGCGTCCATACCAATTGTGGAGACATTCACTTGCCTCTATGATGTCTTCCTTTAGACGATTGCGACGGTAGGTTATGAGGTCCCGTGCAGAACTGAATGAACGTTCGTTGTCGTCAGCCATGGGGGGAATTGCGAGCGTGTCAAAGGCCAATCTGGACAGATGAGGAAACTGGAATCGACGTTCGAGCCAGTACTGGATGGGATCCACGGTACCCTCTCCAAGAGGATCGAGCGCAAGATATGCCGTAAGCTCATCAACGCTTGTTGGACTGTGAGTTAACTTTAAACGTTTCGCTTCAGCTTGCCTCGCGAATGGTGAATCATGCGCGACTGCAGGGGTGTTTGTCGCCGGTTTGAGAGCTTGCTTTGTGTGGGGCGGTTTGTAATCGGACTGCCACAGCTTTTCGACATAGCCGCGTACATTGGACACCCAATCAGACTGCGAGTTGTCTGTCCACTCTTGTTCGAACCAAGCAAGCTTGTACCAGGGACACAGCATTGTCGCAGCGTAAATCAATGGAGACTCGTCGGCGCTGGTGTAGTATTTCTCACACTTTGCCCATGCAGCTTCACAGCTCCTGGCGAGATCTTCATAGCCACGTTCCCTTTTGAAAGATTGATGCTGCGTGTCGATCTCATTAAGGAGAACATGCAGGGAAGGGAACCAGTCGTAGAGGAATGCTTTTCGGTGGCCCTCGTTGACCATGGTGGTGGCGTAGAAGTCTTCCAGTAGGGCGTAGATTCGCTCCAATTGATCCCATTCACACCTACTCAGGGTGTCATCCTCTAATCGACGATCGGCCCCTACGGCTTGGTGCATGAAACAAAACTCAACTATTCGTTCGCGAACATTGAGTGCACGCCCGATGGCTAAGAAGAAACTGTTCCAGCGCGTGTCATTGTCTTCAATAAGCTGATTTCCGGTCAGCTTACTGATCTTGTCAGGGGGTCGCCACATCCTGAACGACCTCCGATGTTATGTAACGTCTTTCACAACTCACCTCTAGCTCATCAAATCGTGCTAGATCACCTTTTACCCTGATGCCTGCGAATTGCTCGCGGCGTTGTGGCGTCCATCGAATGTACTTGATGATGTTATGGAGTTTCCCTACACATCCATGGTCACGCCACACACTTCCTGACTCTTCCTCAGTAAGGGAATCCAGTTTTCGTAAAGTTTTCTTCGACTCTTTACCAATGAGTAGAGCACGAGCGCAGAGGTTCACCACGTGCCCAAGACAGCGCAGTCTGCGAGCTTTCCGCTGATTGGCGGGGAGATCTGGTGAGATCGCCTTCAACACATGGTCTACACAGCTATCGTTGCTGCTTGCGTTGTCGCTCATGAAGTACCGAGACTTATCTGCGATTGCGTATTCGTGGAGTGTTGCAACGATCGTTGCCGCTTGGTTTTCTCCCGTATGAGCACCAAGTACGCGCTTGAAGCCGATGAGGCGGCTCTGACGTCTCCCATCCTTGTCCAGGTAATGTGCGAAGATGGAAAGCATGGCGAGGTAGTTCGGCGACGTCCACATGTCGAAAGAGATGTGTATGTTACTGATGGAAGTCCTCATCTCTTCCTTGATCTTCTCTTTCTCTTCTTGGTAGGCGCTGACGATCCACCTCCGGATCGTGGCTTTGGCAAGAGGTAGCAAGCTTGCTAGTCCTTTGTTTAAGTATGCGACCAATTGTCTGAAGTAGCCATTCTCTACCATGGAAAGGCAGATGTGGCAGTATACCAGCCATCTGACTAGCAGTCTTTGGAACTCCGACTTTTTCGCTACCGACACTAGCGTGAAGGCGTTTTCGTCGATGGCGCGCTGACCACTTGGAGGATGGCACTTTGCATGGCCATCGCTGTCGATGTCGTGATGACGGAGAAGATGCTGGTGCGCGCCAGTGTTACCACTGAGCTTGGGAAGCAGTTGTCTCCTCTTTTGCCGCTCGCACTGATAGCAGTAGTACACCTCTTTCTTATCTTTCAACCGCACCAGCTTCTCACCGTACCGCCAGACCGGAGACTTCTTCGTTCGTGCCTCTTTGCCAGTCGCTAGTGAGCTTGAACGCACGTATTCGACGCCGGAAATCTTGAATCGGTCTAGACATTTCGACTCATCGAATTTCTCATGCTCAGGATTGAGGATATTGGGGTCGGTCACGGTGCCGAAAGCGTTGAAGAACGCCATAGTCGCTTTGTCTTTGTAGTGGCTATGGTTTGCTACGGAGTCTATGGGAAGCGCGAGATGATCGCGTAAGTGCCGCGTAACGCGCCATGTAACGCGATATGCCACAGCTGAGGTACGTATCTTAGGTACGTATCCTCGGTACGTACTCTGACATCGATGCCCGTGATTGAAGCGCGTAGGTTACCCGATTGGGCCTTGGTTTCCAATGGAAACCAGCGACTCCAAACCAAACCAACCAGATCAGCGTCAGTACGTGAACCATAACCAACCAAACCGAACCGTTCGAACCATTTTGACCAAATTTACCGAACCATTAACTTCACTGGTCCTGGGCTCACCTTAAGCGACTGAGGCTATGGCTGTCCTTCCGTCGACTGGTCCTCTTTTCGATCTGCCTTATTCTCAGAGAATATGGTACTTCAGAATCGGATGTTGATGCTTTGATGTGGTGGACAAGGGTAGACGAGAAGAAGCGGAAGTCTATCCTGAGAGGCACTAAATGGATACATCAAACCATCGGGAGACTTGTGGAGCGCGGCTGGACGATTTCTAGGGCAACCGAGCTCTTCCTTTTAGGTACGAGCTCTCTCTCCACAAACATGAACAATTTCGCCTCACACGTAAGCTAGTGCCCCTGTCTAGCGAGCGACTCATTCAACTGGCTTCGAAACCATCTGCTCGTTTTGCGGAAGCACTAGAAAATCCCGATACCGATACTCAAAAGCCTCGTCTGACGCCGAATTTCACGTTTCCAACTTTGATAGAGGAACTGTACAAGGGCCACGATTCTCCCATTGCGTAAGCTCATCGACTTCTTCAGCAACGCACTACTGACGTTGTGATAGCCTCGCAAAGATTTGTACTGCGTTAGGGTACCACGTGCCCTTCCAGACGACATCGATCTATCAAGTCAGCTGTAGAGAAACAGTGCAGTCGGAATTGCGGATCGAGATCTTCTCACCCCATGAACCTATCAATTCAAGAAGTGGTATGTGAAGCGACAGTCATGAAACTACCTCCTCAGCCCAATTCTTAATACATGCACACATAGCTTCGACCCAAAGTGAAGGAGTGTTGCCAAAAAGAGGGCGAAAGCAATGTAGGTGCTTCGCATATGACACTTCGACCTCGTCAACACAGTCTAACAAGACATTCTACCCAGTGGGACTATCATCGGGTCCTCGTTCGAACGCTCGCGATGAGGGACACGATGATGAACACCATGAGATGGGATTAGTCCAAGATCAAACAATATCCGATATTGAACTGACGAATTTTCTAACTCTGATTCGGTATTTTCGAGTCGACTATTTCGAGGAAGATTTACTGCTCCTTGGCATCAACACACAGTATCGATGGGACGATAACGGTAACATCAGAGCGGTTGATTTGGGGGATACCCAGATGAGCAAAGAGTCAATCGCTTCGCTCCATAACAGGGAACGTCTCGCAGAGCTCCTCCGGTTGAGTGTGCGAAGAGGGTTACTTCGCAAAGAACCAGACGATCGGAAAAGTGTATGTCACGTCAACCGGAGCCCTGGAGACAATTTGGAAGATGAGGCTCCTTGTATCAACAGTTTGATATTCCTGTGTTACGCTTGTTCAAGAGACGAGGCATTCTCCGATAAGTGAGTTGGCCTGCTTCTCTATCGCTCGCTCATACTGAGTATCTTAGTTACTTCGCTACAGTCAAACTTTATCGACCTGCGTTGGCTAACTGGTTCGAGTATCTGCTCAATGAACCAGCCCTCTTCGGTGAAAGTCTATTACGAGATGATATGATCGCTGCTTTCATTTCAATCTTGAAGGTCACTGACTCTGGATCACTGCAAAAGGCAAGCCTTATCTTGGAGCGACTTCAGAACCCAGGGATCTCGCTGCCTTCCAGGCTGGCTCTTGCAGTCGCACAGAGCACTATACTGAGAAGGCATGAGCAGTACGAGACCTCAGATCGCGTTCTTCTGGACGCAATTGCCAACAGCGGGGATGACAGCGTGTACCAGGCCTATCTGTCAGGGCAATTATTCCTTTCACTGGTGGAGAACTCAATCTTACGAAACCAACATTCGCGCGCCCTGGATTGGCCTAACCAGATCAACTTGTCGGCGGAGAAAACCCCCGAGAAGGTCCCTGTGCTCATGTGGCGACTCTTTGAACAGAAATGGACGACGATGGGCAGAATACATCGTTTCATTGGCGACTTCCAGAAGGCGAAAGAAGTCTTAGAGCCATGTCTTGGCATTCGCCAGTATATAGCCTCTCACAGGGTCATCAACGTCGTGCGACAACTTGCAGACGTTCTCGTCGAACTAGGCGATTGTGAGAATGCAACAAAACTATTAGACTACCATCTACAGGTGCTTCATCAGGAGGGAAAAGCGGGATTCAAATTCTACAACAAGCTCCAACTCTCTTACGCTGATGCCGAGCTGAGGATGGGTAAATACGACACTGCTCAGACTCGTTTGGATGACGTCCGGAGATGGTTCGACACGCACTCACTCACGAGCCAGACGGATCAGCTTGATCACGTACGGACGCTGATGGTCGCCATGCGCATTTGTGTTTACAACTATCACTGGTCAGACGCACTGGAATGGGCAACCAAAGCCTTGCAATTGACCAAAAAGTACACATGCTTCGCGGCTAATAATCATTACAAAGGCTACATACATAAGGTTCGCGCTGTCAGTCACCTCCGTCTTGCACAAGCAGACATGGAGGCTGCCGGCAAATGCGTACGTGAGCCCCGACACTACATGACTGGGATAGGGACCTACGACAGGTCCAAAGCGCATGAGGAACTTTGCAGAGCTCTCGAAGAATGCACATCTTTCGATTTCGCTGGTTGCAAATCGAAAGAAGTTGATTCTGACACCATGCATAAGGCTGCTGCTAGGCCATTCCAATCGGAAATGCTGCCACTTGGATACGAATAACGATGTACCACCGTGGTCTACTTTTTCTTGCCGTCGTGTCAAGATTCAAATTCAGTGAGCGGGCCGATTGTGCAGCCGATGTTTGGCCGCTTGTTACAGAGAACCCAAAGTTGACAGCAGTGAGATTGGTCTCCAAGCCTTCGCTCGGGTGTAATCATCCTTATTAGGCTTCTTCAGTGGAATGATCTTTGCAACCTTCCACTGCCGTGGCAGAGTCCCCGTATCGAGGGAGGTTTGGAAAAGGTGGCGGATACATTCTTTGACTGCCGGCCATACTTGCCTCCACACCCCGGCGGGAAGCCCGTCTTCACCCGCAGCTTTCCACGGCTTGGTCTTCATCAAACAAGATTCGATCTCTTCCGCGGTCAACTTCGGCATATCAACAGATTGCCTTTATCGCAGCTGTGTCTCATTTGCTATATTCTCGGGCAGCGGCGGGAAGAAGGTTGCGAGTAACTGCTCGGCCTGCTCCGCGGTGCTCTGCGTCAATGACCTATCTGCCTTTTGCAGTGGCGGGATCCTTGCTACCCAGAGCCCTGCTCGGGCTTAAGGTAGCGTGTCACCTTCCAGGTGTTCGTATCTTCGGCCAAGAACTCATCCCAACGCAGTCTTTATTGCTTGCGTATGGCGTCGTGATACGCCTTCGCCGCTGCTTGAGCCTGCTCTTCCAGAGTAGGAAGTGCCTGCCCACCTCGTCGCTAGGCCCGAGCCCTATTCCTCCAGTACGTGTAGACTTGGCGGAGCTTCGTGAGATCCTGGGTCCACCATCGCTTCGCATACGGCAACGGCTTGGCTTTCGGTGTCGGCGCGTTGACCGCTTCCAGGACTACCTGCGTCAGACGGTAGGTCTGCGTTTGGACGTCTCCACCGGGTGGTCGATCTCGCAGCGCGTGGGCGACACGCTCTCGAATGGCGTTCCATGGGGCAATTTTGAAAAGCAATCGTGGTTGGATGGCGCGCTCCGGGAGGTCGACGTCGAACCTTGTTTCGATTGCCCGGTGACCCGAACCATGCTCCGCGTCGTGAATCCTGCAACTCAGCACACTCGATGCTAGCTCCTCCGATGCCAGCATCAGGTCGATCGTGGACGAATGTCTTCTATTCTGCCATGTCTTAGTCCCGCTAGGTAGCAGGCTTTCAAGGCCCCATCCGCTCATGAAGTCAATGATAGGATCCGCCTCTCCCTGTCGGTACGGCAGTACTCCCTCTCCGCCCCACAGCTGGTCGTGGCGGTTGAAATCGCCGGCGACGACGATGTTCAGGACCACCCCGACGTCGGGCGTTGTGTATCGCCTTGGTGAGTAAATCTATCGTTGCATCCAGCGCCGCCGCATTGCCCCCTTCTACATATACCGACGCCACCAATACCGATCTATCCGGTAGTCGTAGCAGAGCCACGGTGAGATCCGCCGATGGCACGCTCACCTGCTCGCATTCGATATCTCTACGCACCCAAAGCATGGGCTTCGCACCACCCACCTTCCATCGTGCCTCTCGCTGGGAAGGATAGCCGTCCATCCCTGGTGTCCCAGTGGGCTCATCATTACCTTTCCGTCCATCTCGAAAACACACGGCTCGCTAACTACTAGGGCCGTGAAGCCTTGCAGGCTCGCGTCATTCATCATGCTATGCTGCCCACTTCGCTGCTTCTGCACGTTCAGTTGCAAGAACTTCATCGATCTAGGCATCAATGGACGGATAGAGCATCCGACACTGACGGCTAGCCGACTCGTGCGGTTCTCTACACGCCGCACATTTAGGGCTGGTCGCTTGACACGCATTGTGACGGTGCCCCGGCTGGGCACATCTGCTGCACACCTGTGGCTTCGTATAAGAGAAGGCCATGTGGCCGAGCTCGAGACACTTGAAATACTGCTTTGGCCCACGTCTGGGCTCGAACACTCGAGTGAAAGCCGACTCGCCGTCCACGTCGAAGTACTTGCCCTCCAGAAGCTTTACTGCGTCGGCGCGCTTCGTCACGTACACGACTATAGACCCGTACGCCTTTAGCGAATCCTTCCGGCTGAGCTACGAGAGTTTGGCGATCTTCACTCCATTCTCCTTCTCCAGCATCTCCGTAACACCCGCTCGCAACTCACCATTCTCGTCCAGAACCGCTACCCTGCATGCGTTATCTACCTTGACGGGGTACCATTGGTCGCGCCGGACGCGCGCTCCGCTCGCTTTCGCCCTCTCCGCCACCGCCTTGACGCGAGCCAGCTCGTCTTCGTTCCGACATGTGATGCGGATGCCAGCGGTGTTGCGAGGGTCCCTCGTAACCGCCACGCAACGCCAGCCGCTTCCCCCTTCTCCCTTCTTCATCTCGTTCTCGATCTCCTGTCTGATTGTGCTCGCATTCGCCCTGTCTCTCTCCTCCTCTTCCACGTTGGACACGTCCACGTTGCAGCACAGTGTGTCGGTCAAAGTCGATGGGGTCGTCTGGTTGGAAAGCGTCCTCTAGTTGCTGGGGTGACTGCCAGGCGGGGTGCGCGCGATGTCGGCGTACGATGGATTTGGGCTCGACTGCTGGTTTGCTTCTCGAAGATGGCTGTGACCTGCTGCTGAACGATGAAAGTGACCTGCTGTTGAACTATGCTAGTGACTTGCTGATGGACTATGCTCGTGACCTGCTGCTGGACTATGCTGGTGACCTGTTGCTGAACTACGGCAGTGACCTGCTCCCGAACTGTAGCAGCGACTTGCTCATTGACACTATTCATAAGCGCTCCCTGAATGGTACTCTTAACCTCTTGCTGCACCACATCCTTGACTTCACTGCGCACTGCCTCACCCACCTGTTGTTGCACCGTCTTTGTGACCTCTTCCCGAATGGCATCTACGATCGTACGTTGCACAGTTATCTTCAGTTGCTCTTGCATAATGTTCCTCAGCTCATCCGATATGGTCTCCTTGATTTGTTCGATGTCCGATCTCTCGCTGATGGCCGCCTGCATAAGCGCGAAGCGCTCGTCAACAGACTCGCGTATACCCGCGATGGCCCTCAGCACCGTGTCTAGCCGAGCTGAACTCTCGCTGCTCTTTCCAGACGCTCGAGGCAACGCTGTCTCTTTCGCCAAAGTGCCTCGATGCAGTTTTCGGTAATCGACATCGGTGCGCGAGACGCGTTGTCGGCTTGGACGGGTCGGCGCGGCCGGCGCGTCCTCCCACCGTCGCTCGGCTGCGACGGCGGGCGCGCAACGGCGGCCATTGCCAGGTATGCCAAAAAAGGCACGGAATTTACTCAATGATTCAACAAGAGTCCACCAAAGCGCGACCAGCATGGGGTAAAGCCGTAGCGTCATTCGTTGCACGGGCCAAGCAAAGAAACAGCCATGATTGGTTGTTCGTGGAATTTGCAACGTGTTCCATTTAATACACTGTTCAGGTCTGAAGCGCGCGTGGTGAGTCATGCATAGTGGCGCAGCTCCCGAGCCGCGTCATCTACTGGATCTAAATCGCCATTTCCTTCCCACAAGTTCCAGACTGTTACCCTTCCCACCACTTAGTGATTGCGGGCACATACTCTGAGAATGTATAGTGACGACAATTCAATCATCAAGCCGAGCAGCGAAAGCGGCATAACAGCTTCGTCTTTGAATGAGTGCGGCATAGGCTGTGAGACTTACTGTGTGCCATGCGACGGTAGTGGTGAATCCAGCCTACAGAGTCAAAGTCTCCTACTAACTCGAAGTCCCAGAAAGCTGTATTCGTGCCATTGCCGCTGAGCAATGTCGTACATGCGAAATCCATCGCGCACCCACCCCTTCAGAGAGGGGCAACTATTGTGCCGAGCCACGTTGCCTGGAAAAGAACTCCAAGATCTGCGGCTCCGAGACTCTCATGAGCTGCTGTAACGATACATCAACTGATACCGCCGACAACAGCAACTGTCCTGACAAGGGGGGCTGCTGTGTTCGGATGAAAAGTTTCGTCTCAAAGTATGACGGCTATGCTTCTATTGAGGACGATTGCGGAGGCGCTGTCAAAGATAACGCCTGCTATGATCACTCGCAAGCAGACACCGGCAACAAGAAGACCTGCTGCGCTGACGACAAAGTTGACACTTGTAGCAATGATAGACGTGGCGAGTCCATCTACTTATCTTGTGAGAGTCATCTTCGACGCGCCTTTGATGAATATTCAAAGTACCTTGAACGAGGGCTTTGTATTTGCAAGAGCGTGCTGAGTCAATTGGACGGATGCAGCGGCACCCCTCTTGCCACACGTGCAAAGCGCCTTGCCTCTATCGACTCTTGCGGAACCTCCGCCTCCGTTGCAGCCCGCGTGTCGCCCAGCCTTCGCGGTACAACGAAAAGCCCTTGCAGAAAAACATGCTGCACTAACCGAACTCCTGGAGACTCCAAAGGCCTTGCCCGAGAGACGACGTACTCCCCTGATGATATCAAGCTCTCGTCTATGAACGCCGCAAAATCGAACCTAAGCAAGCCCACTGTCACCGATGAGGAGAAGGATGCCGCACGTGAGCACGTTGTGCTTAGTGTCTCTGGCATGACGTGTACTGGTTGCGCTCGCAAAGTGACAAATAGTCTCGACAACATCGATGGCGTCTTTGCTGGAAAGGCTACCTTCGTGACAGGAAATGCAGAATTCGACTTCGACCAAAAGACCGTCAAGCTTGAGGAGATCATTCCACGTATTCAAAAGGAGACAGGATTCAAATTCTCGCAGATCGTGAGCACCTTACAAGCACTGGATCTTCTTATTGATCCTTCTGCTATTCGCCAAGCTCTTGAGCGGCTTCATGATCTTTGTGAGTCCGTTGAGAAAGTCACCAAGACCATCTATCGTGTGAGCTACGATCCGACTTGTGTGGGTGCCAGGACGATCCTAGCATCTGCATCTGGTATTCACTTAGCTCCCCCAGGAGCCGACGGCAAATTGGCCGATGGCCGTCGCAGACTCCTACGCATGGCATGGTCTACGTCATTGGCCGCCCTCTTTACTATCCCGATCGTCGTACTGGCTTGGTCTGATGCTCCAGTGCCTTCTTATTCTACCAGGTCTATTATCGAACTGGTCCTTGGCACCCTTGTCCAGGCGATTGCTGTGCCAGAGTTTTACACAGGCGCAATCAAATCTCTTGTTTACAGCAAGATGATCGAGATGGACATGCTTGTCGTTATCAGCATCACGGTGGCATATGGATATTCAATTGTTGCCTTCGCGCTGACTCGTGCGGGCTTTGCTTTGCGAGAGAAAGCTTTTTTTGAGACAAGCTCCCTCTTGATAACTCTGGTCTTGCTGGGACGACTCGTTGCGGCTATCGCCAAAGTCCGAGCTGTGTCTGCGGTGTCCATACGATCGCTGCAGGCTGAAAAGGCAATTCTCCATGATTTCTCCGTTGAAAGTTCCGTCGGAGGAACAATCGAAATCGACGCAAGGCTGCTTCAATTGGGAGATGTATTCATCGTTCCAGCACACAGCACAGTCCCTACAGATGGAGAAATCATAAACGGTACAAGCGCTGTAGACGAGTCGATGCTGACAGGCGAGAGCATTCCTATCCCAAAGAGGACAGGAGAACAGTTGATCGCGGGGACTACTAATGGTCCTGGCACTCTAACTGCCCGTCTCACCCGATTGCCTGGTAAAAACAGCATCACAGACATTGCAGGCTTGGTGGAGAATGCACTCGCTTCTAAGCCTCGCATCCAGGATCTTGCGGATAAAGTTGCGTCTTACTTTATTCCAGGTGTCATCATTATTTCCTTGATCGCTTTCGCTATCTGGGTCGTAGTCTCCCTCAAGGTGCGCAAGGAGAATGGCAGGGCTGCCATTACATTACAAGATGTAACACCGATTTTACATTACAATTACATTTGGCCTGCGACATTGACATTTA
>JAKLND010000213.1:0-28052 GCA_022813125.1 Septoriella neoarundinis | reverse complement strand
GCCGCATTTGTAAACGCTAAACCCCGGCTTGGTCGGGGAGCAGTCATCCCCAGTGCAGACTCATATACTAGGTTAGGGGATAGGCTTTGGTTTCCTACTTCTCAAATCATAAGAATTGAATGGATCCTTATACTGATCGCAGAGCTAGCCCTGCTACTCGCACTGCTTGTATCGCGCTTCCTCCTCCAAATCTACTTTCCTCTCCTAGCCAGTCAAAGTAATCCTCCATGTTCTTGAACTTCCGCTCGAACTGCTCGTAAAGCCACCCTGGCCCTTCAACGCTCTCGAAGACTCCGAAGCAGAGCGGGAGTACAATGTCTCTGTATTCGCAACCTCTGCCACCCTTGCTTCCCAGCTCCGCTTGTTGACAGATCGATTGCGGGTTCAGACACCAGAAGCAGCTTGTGTATGCCTGCAGCCATTTCCGCCCTCGTTCTTCGAACCGCCGCCTGGCTTTGTTCTTTTCTTCAAAGATATCAAAACGTCGTGGGCAAGCCGAGAAATCATGGTTCCAGTCCTGTCTGGCTGTCCTGCAGAGCAAGCACGTTCCCTTCACGCTTGCTAGGTCCAGACGATACTGCGCTAGTTCTGTGTGGGCCCGCAGCTTTTCTTGCTGGATGAGCTGAAGCCCTGTGTGTGTGTCGTCCTGCTCGACCTTCTCCACGGGTTCGATCATGTCCTGATGGGCCACCTTGCAAATGTCGCAAGGCACATCTTCGGGCATACACCATCTTCGATGGCGAGCGACGTCCAAGTAGTCACTCAGGGACGTCCGGTAGCATTGCTTGCCCAATAGGTATCGATGC
The DNA here is from genome assembly GCA_022813125.1 of Septoriella neoarundinis. Lineage (NCBI taxonomy): Eukaryota > Fungi > Ascomycota > Dothideomycetes > Pleosporales > Phaeosphaeriaceae > Septoriella > Septoriella neoarundinis. The sequence continues at coordinate 27,246 of JAKLND010000213.1, read as the reverse complement.
GCTGCTTCCTTGTCGTGACGCTTTCGAAGTGTTGGGTCATCTCTGTAGTTGTTCGTCCCGTGCGGCTCGTCCAACGGAACATCTGAGACCTGAGGCTGCCAGGTTGCGGGAAGTAATACCATCGAATATGCACGTTTCCCGTCCCGTCCCGCCCGACCGGACTCTTGGGCAAAGATGACCAACGACTCCGGCTCGTCTACGTTCATGACGAGTCGTACGTGCGGATAATCGAACCCTTCGGCTAGAGCAGTCGTCGCCACGATATAGGGCGTCTCGCAAGCTTGTATCCAGCGATCGAGTATCTGCTTCTTCTCCGCTGGCGTCCCACTCTCCGCAGTATACGAGCTGCAACCGAGCAGCTCTGCCAAGTCGTCCGCATCCTTGCACGTCCGAACGTAAAGGATGATTTTATCGCGAGACTGATCGAACAAGCCAGACTTCGTCCAAGCATCTTCGGCCTCGGCAACAGCCTGTTCGAGTAGGCTTCCCTTGTGAGCATCAGCCTTACGCACCATGTAGAGAATGTTCGGTCGATTGCTCGACGCTCTGATTACCGTGGGGTGATGCAGATAATTCCTCTCCTCGAACTCTGCCCGCATAGATGGCGGAAGAGTGGCTGTGAGGTAGACAAATTGAGTTCTCACGCTCCGGATTGCTGTGAGCTCGACGATGCTGGGTCGGTACTCGGCCGCAATTACGGTTAGGTGGCACTCGTCGACCACGATCCGATCGAGCTTCTGCTCTGCTATAAGCCTCCGAGCATATTTGATAAAATCCTTGGACGAGGCGGCTTCGGCGCTGACCAGTACCAAGGCGGCTTCTCGAGTCTCGCCTGGATGCCACTCCAGATGGTCGATGCTCATCTCCTTTATACGCCGAAGCATATCTCCGTGGAGTGAGACGAGCGGTACGATGAGTATCGTTATCCCAGCGTTAGCCAGGGTACACGGGAGCATGAAAAGCAAGCTCTTCCCAGCTCCCGTGGGTAGGATGACGACGACCTGCTCATTCCACGACATGATTGCAGTGAGAGCTTGCGCCTGCTCGGTCGATTTCCAGCCTGCGTCCTTTTTGCCGTACAGTTTCTTCACGCCTTCCAGGAGGGCTTCTGTGGACCAAGGCTTGCGAGGACGATAGATGCCCTTGGCGAAACGGGTCGCCAAGCGAGACTCTTGCCCGTCTCTCCCACGTTTCTTCCTCTTGAGAATCGTCTCCACGCCCCAAAAGTCCTGCCATAGAGTGGAAGCCTGCAGGCCCATCCGCACCTTTCCATCCCAGAGGTTGCTGAACACTGCTCCGGCTTGGTTGGCATACGCGCGGTTCACCGTCCGCGTCTTGTGGTTGCGCTGGTCGGTCATGATTCGGATGATTGGAGCAGTCTCTTCCCCGTCTTCGTCGCCTTCGTCTGGATCGTAATATTCGATGTGGCCGGCGAACTTCGTTTTGACGATGGCGACCGAAATCTGCCTCCAGTTTGCGACGTGAAGTCGTGGCACGCACGCCCGAGCGCTTGCCTCTTCTAGATAGCGACTCAGATGACCCTCGGGCCACACTTTTCCATCCTTTTCCCAGAGATAGGGAGAGAGTAAGGACCCAGGCGAAGTCTGCCGCAGGAATCTCTCTCGCAGCGGCAGAACGTAGACCATGTAGTCGAGCAGTAGTTCCGCGATCGGATTGGCGAGAAACCGCACGTTCTCTTTGTACGTTCCGGTTTGCTGCTGGCCTTTGTGGTATTGGACGTGAACCATCACACGGTCGAATCGAATGATGATGGACCGCCGTCGCTGCGTGTTGCAGTATGTCATCGAAAAGAACTCACTCTCTCGCACGGGCTGTCCGCCGCTGATGTGTATCAAGACACTGAGCCGCTTCAGGAACTCCTGTACAGTAGCGTCGTAGCTGGCTATGGCGCTCTCCCTCCACGCCAGTCCGCCGAGCGACCGGGTGCTCTCTTCCAGGAAGATCCGAGATAGTTGTTCCGATTGCTCGATCGCTTTCGTCAAAGCACTATCGGTACCAGCAAGGGTCGTCGAATTCTCTCTATGGTGGGTGAAGTTCCAATGCACGGTGTCGACATTAACCCCGTCTTTGAGGATAAGAGGGCTCATCCGACGGAGGCTCTTGAGACCCAGCATCAGATCGTCGTATAGGAGTTGGCAACACCCCTGATACTCTGATGCGAGTAGAGTCGGGACTTGATCCATCCGCAATTCGGTATCCTCGTGCGTCAGTACCTCTTCATGCTCATCCCAGGATGCTTCGTGAGTCCCGACGCTTGTACCCGACACTCGAAACAGCAACAGACGCCATCTGAGAATCTCCCCCATCGGTGTCTCGACGGTTTGCTGCAAGTATCGATCGCAGTAAGTCTTCACTGACTTGAGCGTCTTCCCGCATCCCTTCTGTTCTTTTGAGGCGCTGTCGTAGAAAATCAGTAATTGCACGACCCAGATAATAGCGGAAAGACTGCTGTTGAAATTCCCGGGCTCCATCCAGCTTTTCGTTGACGGCTTGATGCTCAGCATGGCGCAGAAGCTCAACAAGGGCGATTCATACCGGCGAGCATTGGTCGCGTGGCAGATGATGTGCATCCACAGCTGCAGGAGTCGCTCCTTCAGTTCGCTGTTGTTGCCATTATCATCGTGGTCGCTGCCGTCACTCCTCGCTTCCAGGTTCGCACATCTTTGCTTTGCCATCCGGCTGATGCCTTGCCATGCGGTCATCTGCTCGTCTGTAGGATGAATGACGTCTTCGGGTCTTTCCTTTCTCTCATCGTCCTCTGCAACCGGACTGAAGTGGTACTCGTCGGGGATCGCTACCCTACTGAAGTATGACAAGAAGCGGCATGCCGTCCCAAAGTATGCCTTGAGGGTGTTTGGCTCTTTGCACGGATCGAACGGTCTGGTCTTGCCCTGCAAATCGACCTGCGACGGCTGGAATCGGCTGAGAACAACTCGGCATTGGTAAGTCAGCATGCAGTCGGGCCCGTCAAAGCACAGTCTATGAGCATCCTGTAGCAGCGATTCCATTGCCTCGATAATGACACGGAGCTCACTCACATCTCCTCGCGACGGGCCCGCAAGCGCCGTTCTAATCTCGTCTTTCTTCAGGCCTTCGATGTGTTGCGCAATACCTGTCTCCCTCAACCATGGGACGACGGCAGAGATGTGAGCGTCGAATCCGTTCACTCGGTCAGCATCACTGGCAGCATCGCACCTTGCCTGTCGGACATCGTCTTCCTGTGCGCGGAAGAAAGCGTGCCGCTGATCCGTCTGTTGTTGGTCGCGCGACGCATGCTGCCTGGCCACCGCGAAGTATCTCTGCACTTGTGACTTTGAAAAACCGTTGGCAAGCCTGGTCCTCTACCCAGATCCTGTTCTCGACGTGTCGTTTCTTCGCACGCATGTCGCCTCCGCGCTTCTGCGTGTTCACCCAGCCGTGATGTCGCTTGCAATGTTCCTGCATCACATGTATCGTGCGGCAGACGTAGTTGCAGGTCTTGCCGGTATCGTCGGACCAATTGCAATTTATGCCATCGAAATAGACTGGAAGATTGGCCACGGGGGCCTCGGTCGCTTCAGGGTAGACAACATCTTCGTGGCGTCTGGCGAGCTCGGCGGTACTTTCGATTTTCGAAATGAGGTCTCGACGTTGCTGCAAGCTGAGGCGCTTATGGTAGACCTGCAAATGTGTCTTTGATTGGGAAGGGACTATAGCGTACTGACAATTCAAGCATATTAATATTCGATGTCGGGCATTGACTTCAAAGAGACGATGAAAGTCGTCCATGATGGTGGTGCACGTCTGCAAACCATATGCTGCTATTCGTCTGCCAAAGAACTTCGTTCCACTACTGAATACTGATCTTTTGCGACTTGGTACATTTTATGATCAGTCTGACCCGTGCGCCTTCGATGTAATTCATACTTCATCTGAAGCGCTTTTCTGGACAATGCGCGGGTACTTTGTAGGCATTGCTGAGCACCAAGGTCTCGTCTCGTAGGGCTCCGTGCGGGGCAAATCCTTGTTTGCGGCGCTCAGCTACGCATTTTGTCGTGAAATTCACCAGGTATGTGTCGCACCATCGTTGCAAGTGTGTAAGCGAAATTGAAGGCGCAATATTTTGCGTATTGTTAGAGTGACCACGCGGAATTTGAGATGATTCCAACCATTTTGAAGCAAACACTTCCACTCCTGTGACACGAACACTTCCACTCGTTTCACGTAACCCTAAGGGTTAATTCTCACCAAATTACGAACACTTACACTCCAAGATTTTGTCCTCTATTGTTAGACTATGATTATGTTTATATTCATTTCTATGTCTATGTCCATGTTCATCATCCCCTTCATGTTGATCCTTTTCCTCTTTCTTCTACTTTCGACTTCCTGTCCTCTTTTCTTTTCCCCTGCTCTCGTCACTAATCGTCTCTGTCAATTCCATGTTTACCTTCCAACTTTACATGAACCTTCCCTCAATTCCAAAACTCTATTTTCTTGTACTTCGATTCAATATCTTCCCTGCTTGCCCTCGTGCTCGCAATCTTGCTCTCCGTCGCCCTATCAACCTTACGCCTTCGACCCGGTCGTCCGGCACCGCCGTTACACTAACGCATCCGCAACCCACCTTTGTGTTCAACACCTGTCCACGCCCCTCCCTTACCGCTACGCTAACGGCTGTCTCCTTCCACCCTACGGATCACATCTCCTCTGACATCTGATTCGCAAGTTTTATTTTTGTCATCGCTGCGACCCTAAATATCACCGTCTCGCGTCGCCGACTCATCACCGCGTCCACGCGCTACTGACATAATACACTTTCTTGTCTTACGGTTCTCGCCTTCGGGAACGTCGCTTGGGCTTGCTCTTCGACGCTTGGTTGGATACGGGTACTACTGCTCTCTCATTGATCAAATCTCCTCTGTGCAATACATCAATGCCCGTCCCACCTGACACCCCATCCCCTCGTCGCCTTCTATCGACGATCCCAAAAATTGGACCATGTTTCCCTTCCACTGCACATCTCTCTTCGCAATGTCGAACCACCTCTTCCACGCCTCGGGGTATGCGTGTTTGACTCCATATATGACCCCCAACAAAACTCCGTAAAATTGACACTCAACTCCCCTCCCGTCCTCATCGTGAACCCTTGCCCGCCCGTCGCTGCTCCATCTCTCGCAAATCAAACGCGGCACGCCGCACTTGAAACACACCTGCGACTGTGAAAACTTGATCGCCCTTTGCACGTGCGCCCTTTCTCTCTCCGCCTTCGTGCTGTCTTCCGGCGGGCAACGGTTGATCGTGTGCGCGCTGTTCTCGCCTCGGCTGTGACACATCACGCAAACGTTCTTCCAACGGTTCAATCGCTCCCGCAAACCTTCGTGCCATATTCTGCGGTTCTGCGACTGTTCCAACCGTCGTTCGTCCGCCTGCGTCCTGTCTCTTTCCCTCCTCTCGAACTGCCGGTATGTGCCTGACGACGTCGACAACGACGACTGCGGCTGCGGCTGCGACTGGGACTCTGGCTGTGACTGCTCACTCGGCGGGCGTGCCAACGACTGTTGCGTCGCTGGCGGCGTGCCGTATGCCATTTGTGCTGTTGCTGGCACCATCACTGCCGTGGGCGCGTATCTGGGCGGCGGTGCCGGTCTCTGCTGCCTCTGTGCCTGACACCAATCGCACTCAACCTCGCCCTCGCGGCATCGCGTGCGGGTCGTGTCTCCGTCCAAATATTCGTCCAACTTGACTCTCCGGCACCCTCCCTCGTCTGTGTATGCCCTCACCCGCGCGTCTCTGGGCCGGCTCTGTCTGATGATCACGGCTCGACTGGGCTCCCCGTCTCGACCACATCGCCCGCTCTCTTGCGCGTACTCTCGCATATTGTCGGGCTCGGTGATGTGTATGATCACTCGGACGTCTGGGATGTCGATTCCCGTCCCGAACACGCTCGTTGCCGCCAACACTGGCGCTCTCCCTACGCGGAATGCTTCGAACGTCTCGTTGCGGACGTGCTCGGTCAATTTCTTGTGGAACGGCTCACATGGGAACGGCGCTGCTTCCACGATTGCCTTGATCCGTTCTATGTCGTTGCACATGATCACGGCCTTGCCTGCGGCCTCGATCACCGGCCGTACAAACTCGACCAATTGCTGCATCTGTTCTTCGAAACCGGCTCGCCCTGCGACGACGCTGTATTCGATGTTCGGCCGCACTGTCGACGTTCGGATCACCTTCACCTCGTCGGCCTTCCAAAACATACGGCTCATCAACTGTGCCTCGTCGCTCGGTGGCAACGTCGCCGTCAACAACAACATCTGCGTGTGTGCCGATACCAACGAACCCAACCGCGTCAATCCCTCGCGGAATCCGCCTTGATCTCCCAACATCGTGTGGCATTCGTCGATCACGATCCGGTCCAATCTTTCTGTCTGTCTCAACCGGTGCAAAAACGTCTGGAATCCCTCTCGCATGGCGGCTTCGGGTGTGACGAAAACGATCGACTTGCTGTCCATCGACCTCTTTCCGTCCCATTCGCCCACGGACACGCCCGCTTTCTCGCTGCGCCCTTTCATATCGTGGCGCAATGTGACGAACGGCACGACGACGACGGTGACTCCTCCGGCCCCGACGGCCGCGGGTAACATGAACAACATGCTCTTGCCGGCGCCCGTTGGCATCACCACGACGATCTTTCCGTCCCCTTTCTGGATGGCCGACAACGCCTCGCCCTGCGCGCTTCGTAACGACACGTTCCGTCTCATCATCCACGTCATCTCTTCGACGACGTCCATGTGCTGCACTTGCTGCTCCCTCTCGATGCGCGCTCGTTTGCTGTGTGCCTGGAACGGATCCCCTTTGCGCTTGATCCCCCGCTGCACCTCATCTTTGATGCTGGAACTGAACCCCAAAAATCGGTGCCAATCCACGCTCGCCGTCCGAAATTGCTGTCGACGGCTGGCCATCGATCCGGGCAACTCTTGCATCTCGCGGGCGTAAACGGCCCCTGCGGTGAACGGGCTGTGTGTCGCCTGGTCGTCGGCTATCTCGTTCCCGTCATCTATCGCCTCCTCGTCTGTGAATGCGCTGCTGGGCCGCACCCACCTCCGGCTGATGGCGATGGCGATGTGTCGGTACGCGGCGACGTTGATCTTGTGGCCCAACCCCGCCTCCGTGGCTCGTTGCAAATGTCTCTTCATCCGCTCCGTCGTCCACTGCCTCCCGTCGACGCCTGGGCCCCATATGTGCTCTGATACGGGCGTGTCGGACCACAACCACGACTTCATACGCTGGACGAACGGCACCACCAACCATCGGTACCACACCACCAACTCGCCCACCTCGCGCGGCAAATAACGGTGGATGATCTTCACGTTCGCCTGGTACTGTTCTCCTTTGTGGTACTGCGTCACGAACACGACCATGCCGTCCTCGATGAACAAATTGCGGAACCGGCCTTGCGCGGTGTTGCTGTGCCTCACGCTCAAAATCTCTGGTCCTCGCGCGGGCTGGCCGCCGGTGATGTGCATTAATGCCAGCAATTGACCGCGGAAATCGTCGATCGTCTTCATCCAATCCCTCAACTTGGCCTCGTTGACTCCGTTCGCCATCTGCTCGCTCACAAATCGTCGCCTGCATTCGGGTCGCTGTTGGATACGTTCAAACAACCACCGCTGTCCGTCCACCGGCCATGGCGTACGGGTGTCGTCGACGAAACTCCACCCGTCGCTATCGTTGCTGGGGTCGTCGAACAAATCTTTCCACGGCACGGCGGGCACGTCTTGCTCGTCTGTTGCGAACATAATCTCCATCAATTGCTTTCGTGTCGTCCTCTGCAACTGGTCGACCATGCCGCGAAACTGTGCCATGCTGAAATGGATGTCTTTGTATTGCAAAACGTCGCCGTTTCGCCAACCGACGTGTCCTTGGCTCGTCGTGTTGAACGAAACCTTCATGCCGTACGCCCTCAAATCCAACATCCACTGCATCGGGCTGGCCGTACCGCGCACCATGAATGCGTCCATCATTTTCTTGACCCACTGGAAACTGCTCCTGGTGCCCCGTCTACGCTTCGGTGGTCGTTGCGGTTGTTCGCTCTCGTACCCGCTATCGTCGAATGTGCACGGGCTCTCTATCGCCGCCCACTCTTCCTCGCAAATCTCGCCGGTCACCTGCTCGGCCTTCAAAACGACCATGAAATGTGCGATCTTGATGATGGACGACAAAATCGACGGAAAAACCTCCTCGTCGCGGAATCCCTTCCCTGCCGGCCGGACGCCCAACACTGCCAACGCGCACACCAATGCCATCTCCGTCTCGCGCTGTTGCATTGCTTGATTCAACAACTCGATGCAAAAATCCAACGCCGCCAACTGCATCGTTTTCATCCCTCCCGCCACCGTGTCGCGCTTGCGTGCGTTTCTTGTCCTGGCTCCGTTCTTCGTTCCCATCTCCTCCTCGCCGCTGTCCTCTTCGTCTTCATCATCACTACTGTCATCGCTACTGCTGCCACTGTCGTCCTCTCTTCGAACGACCTCTTGCTTCGCTGCCTCCATCAATCGCTGGAACGCCTTTTTCTGGCGATTGTTGAATCCGTACGGCGGCGTCTGCCACGTATTGTGTTGCTGCGTCCGGACGAAAAATATCACCATCTGCTGCCATGACTGGCACTCTTTGCGCACTCGCTCATGTTCTCGATACGGCTCCAACGGTGCGTATCGTACCTGATCGATCTCGGTGCGGATGGCTTCGAAACGCAACATCACCCCGCTGCGGCGGACGCCACTCTCTGCCATGACGGCCATGTCACCCACTGCATTCCAAACCACGCTTGCAATGCCCTCATCCCGCTCATCGGCATGCTCGTCTGGCTTTCGAATCGCCGCCAACAAATCGCCCTGCGGACACCCTGTCAAATATGGAACCCAACCGGTGCGCCGTAACCACGAATTGACCTCGTCGCTCTCTCCCGGCCGGATGATGTCGCACTTCTTCTTTTGCTCGTAACTCGCCGACGCTGCTTCCCATGCCATCACCTATATCTCCGCACCGCCTCTACCATTTTGTGTGGTGTTTGACTCGTCTCCTGCACCTTTGACCTCGAAATACTGCGAATGCGTTCGGCTGCGGAAAAACCGTTGGCACTTCACCCGCTTGCTGGCTTCCTCGAAACGTCTCTGCGCGGCTTGCTGCTTGGCTGGCCCTGATCCCCCACGACCCTGTTGTACTACCCATCCATGCTCTTCGCGCCAATGTTTCTTCAATCATTTTGTTTCGCGGGTTATGTATTTGCAATCCTCCAATCGGCACTGCCAACCATCGTCAAATACCGGCAACTCTTCGATGGCCTCGGTGACGAACGGCGGGGCGTCAAATTGACTTGGGTACATTATGACCCCTTGCCATCTCTCTATTGCCTCCATGATGGCATTTGCGGTTTTTCGGGGACGGCCGTGTTGTTTGCTGGTCAAATGTGCGGCCACTTCGGACGGCCATACTGCACACCGACACGTTTTGCAAACGACAACCTGCCATTCGGGTAAATGCTCAAAAAAATCGTCCGCGCATTCCATTGCTACTGTGTTCTTGCTGTGATTTTCTGTGTTGTGTTCCCACTATTTTTGCATATATTATCATTCAATACAATATCGCTACCTCTACTTTTTGTTCCCCTGAACGCGGCTTGGCGGCTTCTCATCCTTGTCGATTTTCTGCTGATGGCTTTCTGCTGTCATTGCCTTCCATCGCGCGTAATTCCACGAATACTGCTTCAATCTTGTTGGAACCAATACTGATAATTTTGCATTTGGCCGGGGCTATACAACCGTTCTATTAATGCCAACTTTGGGAATATTTTCTGAATCCAGTCTACCCTGAATCCAGTCTACCTACTCTGGCCCCCCGCGAAACCTTATTTGTATGGGCGTCTGAATCCAGTCAACCAACACTGGATTGAACACTTTTGGATCGGTGGCCGTGGCTGTGGTGGTCGCTGGGGCGGTGGCCGCGGTCGTGGCGGCGGAGGTTGGTCTGGCGGCAACGCCGCTCCTCTCGGCAACTCTCGCTGGTAAACATCTCGCCTCGTCTTTTGACCAGGCCGTGATTGACCACATCGACCGCTACCCTTTTCACATGCTCTCGTTGGCATTTTGCATGCACCAAGGCGTTTCTTCTGGTTCGGAGTTTTGCGACGAGGGTTTGATTGCATTCCGCGATTGGCAAAATCGCGATAAGATGGGATAGAGCGCTTGTTTTGTTTTTGCTTGTTTACTTGCCTGTCACCGTGAGTTGTTGGGACTCACGGCGCTGCCAGGAACTTCATGTTGAGGTGTGAGCCATGACCGTCGACAAACAGCAGCCGCCACGACCTCTTCGCTTTGACAGCTGTTTCCTTCTCGAACAGGCCGGCCAAACAACTGTAAACGAGCTCGTCGCTCGTCCACCCGTTCGGTGAAGACGTGAAATAGCAACTTTGCCGCGAAGGCTCGAAATCGTCGAGCCAGGTGTCTCGCAAATTGCCGGAGACAGCCTTGTAGATCAAAGTCGGCGATAGACTGGTGCCGTCTGCATATATAGTGGCAACAACAGTAATCTATCTCCGGCTACCATCTTGGCCAGCCCCTACGAGCTTCCCTTGCTTGTATAAGTCTTTTGTGAACACTTTCTGTGTCTTCTGCAGCCTGTCAATAAGAAAGCCTTTCTCATCCATGTTGTACATGTTTTCGGGCAGGATGTTATATTCTTTGAGTCTTGCACTCAGAATGTCAAAGTATTGCTCATAACTAGCTCTGTAATCGGCCTTATGGCGTGCGAGATCCAGGGTGTTGAGGTATCTCGCATCAAGCTGGTCCTCGTGTCTGGCGACGAAGCGCGTCGACCAGTTTTTCGAAGGCTTCTTACCACATATTTCCTGTGCGATATTGGCAAGAATCCTTGACATAGGTGGCAAGCAACGCTCGCAGAATTTTCTGATGTACTTCAGAAGCTCTTTCTCCTGTGCGTTGTTGAGTAATCGCGTGGAGTCGTGATACTTAGCTGTCGAGGCGGCCTTGAGATTGAAGCGACTGCTAAGCGCAGATCTGCCAACGCCATACTTTTTTGCAACTGCCGAGATAGACAAATCGTTTGAGGATCTCAAATCTGCAAGCGCCGCGTCCATTGATGGCCTTTTCGTGGAGATATCGCGTTTTTACTGCGGCGTGTCACGCGCGCATTGCCTGTGAGCGTGGTGTGTCTGTGCGCGTGATGGGGAAGACTTTTAACCCTAACGCTGATTTTGCGGGAGAGTTCTTGAGATGCGGCGCATTCCAGCGTTTTAATAGCATTCTGATGCTACCTGACCACCCACGACAACTGACGATATTTGTGAGTGCGACCAAGGATGTCAGCTACGGGATGGAAGCCGCGTGGAGAGAGCGACACCTATGGAAGACAAAGGCGTCTTCGCTAGACAAATACGTTACGGCAGCTGATGCCGCACTCTTCGCCGTCGATATGATCATGAGAGACTTAATCCCGACGCTCTCGAGAGCAGATCACTGCTCCGCTGAGATCGTGACGGAGTTACGGCTGGCACTGACCGCCATCGAGACCGCTGGGCATTGGACTCTGCCAGTCATCACAGACATTAGGAGACAAACATCCAAGGTTGAAGACGCCGGTGGCCGAGTTACGTTGAGCTATTCCCCTTTTCGCCGGAAATTGTTCGCACGAAGCGCGCTAGACCGTTTGGAGAAAGAATTGTTCGGTCGGCACGGCTTCGACGAGGGAACTACAATACTTCAAATAGGAAATCAAAGCACAAGCGAGACTGACAATATAGCAAGCGGTTATTCATATAGGTTGAAAGCTTTTCATAACTCACAAACATCAATATAGAGGCGGAAAATATATCTTTGCAAGCAAATGCATAGCAAATTCAGCTTATAGAAAAACGGGAACGAACAGGAGCAGAGGCGTAGCGTAGAATGATGCATTGCCACGATAACTGAGGCTGAATCGCTAGTCTGACAGGCAGCTGCTGTGAACCCAGGAAGAGCATAGCATGATATACGCTATTGCAACTCGTGCGATAGGTCCCAAATGCGTCCCGCCAACGTGCTGGCTTAGATCTCCTGTCCGGAAGAGCCCGCACACTTCAGCAACTGGTTGGGTCAAGCCGAGGTGAAGGGCTTTCCTGCCCGTTGGGGTGGACGGATTCTATGGACTTTGAAAGCGAAGGAAGGGTAGGCGTCCAGGTTGGAAACGGAAAGCAGTTGCTGGACGATATCAACGCGAGCAGTGTCGAGCGCTCGAACAAAGGCACCGACTGGCGTTGCAACACGTAATCCAGAGCTATTACCTACGTTTGTTGAGCTGCGTCCGTGCGTGGGAGATGTGACCGATGGCCAGATCGGCGGCTCGACTTCCGCCGTTATGTCGCATCTCAACAAACATAGTAGTAACATTTTCAACTAAGCCCAGGTTCGCTTTGCTCCCGGTCTCCCACGCGTCGGCGAGGAGTATCATCACAGCAGTCATGGCTTGCGACTCAAGCGGGTGGCTAACGAGCAAAATGGTCCTGTAACGCCAAAGAAAGAGCAAGGCCCGTAGGAGGTGAATGCACCCGTCGATCGCGGAGGAAGAGCTGCTGACCAGACCAGGCTGAAGCGGAGACGAGATTCGAGTGGGGTATCTGGGGACTTCCTTGTCCCCGGCACAGGTGATGACTTCTCAAAACATGGAGGAATGGCAAGCTGGCGGCTGTTGAGAAAGATGATGAGGAATTGTATATCTGCATAAACTCCTGTAGTCTGTTAGTATCGAATTTTGACACAGGATGCTGCAGACCTCCCATACTTGCCGACATAACGTCCAGTGGCGACTCCGGTCGCGACTTCTCCGTTTGTAGCCAGCTCACGTTGAAATGCAGTGCCTCTGGCATTGCATTCCATAGAGCCTCCAACTTTTTCGTAAAAACGCTGATCTCCCTGGAAGTGATCGCGCCTCCATAGCCTAATATCTCTCTGGCAACGAGTGTAAATTCGTGTACCGTACTAGCTGCCCTCAGCTCAAGAGAGTTGCTTGTGAAGAGTATAGGTCGGGGGCAATTGCCGATACTGGAGATGCCTAACGGCTTACATAACATGCTCGATAGGCACTGGTCCGAGTACAGCATGAGCCACCACACCCTTTGGCGAGCTGCTTTTTCGTTCTGTAACGGCGGAGGGCTGAGCGTATCAGGGTCGCGATGCAGTTCAATGGAGTAAGCTAGTCGCACTGTCGTACCGAACAATGCCCAAGCGTCTTGGATCCGGCCAGTCTTAGAGAGATTCATTCCAATTATGAGGAGCGTCTTGATCCCGGTAAGGGTTGGTTCGTTCATGAAAGAGGCGTTTCGTAGAGCTTGCATGCTTGCTGCAACTTCAAATCGTCAGCCAAGCGTAACAGAGGTTGCGAATTTCAGAACGATTTACTGTAACAATCACCTCGAGTGAACGAAGCTTTTACTTCATCACTGGAGTAATGGTGTCTCTTTCCGGCCAGACCCATGTGGAGCACAAGCGCCAAAGCCGCAAAAAGTAGTGCGAGCTTGTCAGGTGTCTCAGTAGCGTTATGCTCGACATTGGAAAGGAAACGCTTGACCTCTTTCTTTCTCATTTTGTCTGGCGTCTGCGGGACCGCGAAGCTTTGTGCTATGTCATAGAATATGTCAAGATTTTCAAAAATCTCGTGTTCCCCTGGCAGCAAGCGTGTCAGCGCCGCAGTGATATTGTCTCCTACCTTCAGAGAAGGGAAAGGATATGCCGTGACTAATGCTAGGTCTTTGGATCCATGATGCATCAACGACAGCCTGGCAAATGGCATTGTCATGGACTACGTAGATTGTCAGTTGAATTCTATCATTCAAGGGCGGGCTAGATACTTCAGCGACCGTGCCAGCTCCAGAAAGAGATACAGATGCCTGCCCTGTCACCAAACGGCGGCGTTTGGGGCCTATGGCACGCGAACGAATCCCTTCATCTGAAATATTCAGGTCATCATCGGTACGACTTGGCAGGTGCCTTTCGCGAGCGTCACGAAGCTGTCCCTGGAGCTCTTTGATTTCGCGTCGAAGGCCTCGAATCGCAAGAGATTGCTGTATTGGCTTGTAATCGCTACCATCGACGACGACGAATCGACATGCGCTGGGATTGCCGCGCGCGCAACACGCCGAACACGGCTTTACTCGGTCGCACTAGCGAACTGTATCAGCAGGAGCTCACTAGCCATCAATGCAAGACGACGCGCATACACATACCTTCACTTTCCGTCCTCGACAGAAAATACAGGCCAATTGCTGTCTAACTGGTAGGTTCCGCTTTCGCGCGGTTGTATCCATGTCTTCTTTGAAGCGAAGCGGTGTACTGGTTGCTGCTAGAGCAGCATGTGGGAGTGGAAAAGGAGATATTAAATGCAACGAACAAATAACGAGCGCATGTGGGCGACACTTTAGTACTTGAGAGCGTGACTGGCCTAGGGACTTTTTGGTATATGGCCCCGTCCACAATGGCGAATGTCGAGAAGCAAATGGCAAGTGCAAGCCTCTAGCAGTGAGGTGTGATGCTTTGGTAGTAGAACTCGTTTCCCGCCATCCCGAAGCGGGCGGGCACTCGTAAAGATCATCTCGGGAGATAGGGCCGCCCCTAGCACATGGCGAGATTGTCTGAATCCCGCTTTTCCCCACCAACTAGCCTGGGCCGATCGTGGTGCACCACGGCGGGAGGCGTACCGTGCGGGGGTATTCCGAAATTGGGACCTCTGTCCGGGAAGGTGATCGGCCTTAGCCCTAATAGTAGCGAAAGGTTCGACGGGCGGGGCTGCAGCCTGGTCTACGATCTGATGGACTGTGACGCGCGATCGACGATCGCATCGGCGCAGAGTACGATGGTGCGCACGTGACAGCGGTGGAGTGCTCAGCCTAGGCCTTCGAACAACGTTTGCACCTCGATATCCTACCCGTCTCATGCAAACGACGGCGTTGCGGTGGAAACAGAGCTCAACGGCAAGACATGTTCCGCCAAGCCACAACCCACCAGCGCATATGGAATCCGCTCTTGCACGTACGAGCATCTTTCGAGAGCTGCCTCCCGCCTGCAAGGCAACTGCCTCCGCCGATATCCTACTTTGCACGTCTTTCCCAATCACGTATGGACCGGGGGCGACGACCTTAAATTTGGTGCGGTCTGCTAGGGCATGGCGTATGCCATTTGTCACGCAATCCCTAGCTGATCGAGCCCATCAGGCGCTCGTGCTGAGAACCTTACTCAACGAGACTCAAACTCATAGGACGAGTGTCGTCTCTTGGTCTTCCTTCGACAGCGTGCTGGATCGCTGCGCTCTCGTGCATCCTCTACTTCTTGTCTCAAGTCCTGCTAGTCTTCGTTATCGAGGCGCCACTATGGCCAGGCAGTCGCGCCTATAGGTGTGTTCGCGCGCTATGCGTGCAGTCGTGGACTCAGGAGTCTCCCGATAGCAGACGCGCGAGGTGATCGGCCGCGACGGCCAGGTCGAGCGTTTTCGATAGAACGACATGTCCATGATGAATCATGCCGGCCGCGCAGACTCCGTTGCTCTTCAGACTTTTGTGTAGCGCATTTGATTTGGGTGGATAGGAACCTGCTTGCACCAAACACCATGTGAAGGTGTGCGTTCTCCCTCTGACGAATAGGGACTTGAACATCCTACTCAAGTATTCATCCGCGAGCTGCGTCGCGGTCCCAGAATTCGCACAGCGACGATCAACGTTGGCCTTGCGAACAGCGTCGCGCTTCCAAGTCTAACCGAGATTCTTAACGGTGGCCTGCGGAAACGCGTCGTGGTTAGAAGTCGTTTGGATGTATGGATGGATGGATTTCATTCCACCCGGTGCCAAGCACCTAAAGGGCAACAGACTGTTTACGCTACACATACTGTGCACCTCCGGTCAACAAACTAAACAAAACCCCAAAATCACATACTCTCTGCCAGTCTAAAGCTTGTTCAAAATGTCGCGGGTAGTGGACGGCGGGTCTCCTTGAAGCTGTTTTTCCAAGAGTCACCGTCCTCTCTTCAGCGGATGAAGCGGGGCCTGCCGTGTGCATGGGGATGCGTGGGGTGGGTACTGTATTCGGTGATGGGAGAACGCTGTGGGTGTCGATGTTACTGGCTTCGCGTCGCTGTCCGCCACCTCTCATCGGTATCGTCTCAAATCGCCTGGTTGCTAGGGCGAAATGGATGAGCTCGCACCGCATCCATCTCCGGCTTCCAGTCATCGGCGTCTGTGGGCGACTTGGCACCAAGCAGTCGCGAAAGATTGTCCTCACCCGCCCACGCTCCCAAGACTTCTCGCTGGTCATTCCACCTCGCGCAATGAACGCAAATGCTGTCTTGACTCAGCTGCCTCGCCGCAATGGCAAAGACTGGTGTCTGTCGCCTTGATGATGTGCAGATACCAGTTCAGTGGTGTCCTGCCGGTGCGGAGCTGCGCGAGGACACTCGCTTGTCTTCTGCCTGAGGCTGTCATACATGCGCTGGGTGTGACTTCCAGGCCAAGCAATGTCGACCCTACGTACAGATTCTCAAAACGTCGTCGACACCCGCAGAGCTGCTCCCATCAAGCACTCCTGCGCATTTTCAACCGTCATTTCGGTCAAACTGACTCTGTCTTGGACTTCTCGTCACTCGTCGGTGGGGTGATCTGCTGAGCCAGTTGCTTCGCTCGCTGCCCCAATTCAAAGATCGAGTACACCGGAGCCCACGCAAAGATCACGCGGTTGCCTGACACTTTCAGATGATTTACCCGTTGGAGGATCTTTTCTACGATTGCTTGTCCGGACCGCCTGTTGGGTGCTCGAAGGGCGGCTAAAGCGGTTCGGTTGTTCGTGCACGTGGATGATTCTACAGTTTGCGCGCGGCGATAGTTCCCCCGTGTCTACCGCTCGGGGGACTATCCCAGCTGCGACCGGAATCGGAGCCAGCGCAGCTGTGTATGCGTTCATCTGCGTGTGGCTACCTATCGTTCTGTTGTACTCCTGTCGTTTGATGTCATTGCTCATGCAGCCAACACCCTTAATCGCGCCGTCGATGCCAGCCATCTGGTTTCTGGCCGACGCGCTGTGGCAAAACTGATGCCCTTCGCCTGTTTTGCTTATGCTGCAGCTTGCATGCCATCGTCCACGCTGTCGACTGTATGGAGTCGCGCATCCTACGGAGCTGGAACATCAAGTCGGATCGCTTCCAGCTCCTTCAAAGCTGCACCTTTAGCGCATTCCGCGATCTTTTGCATGGGCGACACGAACCCCCTGTACGCCGGACGCGTGGTCAATTTTGCGAGAGTATACGCGCCAGGCATGCTGTGCAGGTCGATCCTCATGCTCAGTGCCTTCCGCAGATGCCGTTCTTTGCTTGTGGGTAGGCTAGCCTCCGCCTCCGCCACCGCCGTGCCTACCGTTCTAAAACAGCCGATCACCGCCTGCCCGCCAATCCATTGCACTGTTTCCGTGCGTCAAAGTGGTTGGTGGGCAGCAGTCCATAAGACTTCACGGCAAATGATGTTTTTTTCCGCGGTGACAGCTTCCAGCAGCTTGCCCAGTGTTGACAACAATGAAATTGGGCTCCACCGCCTTCGCTCGACTGTAATCGTTCTTGTTAGGCTTTTTCAGCGGAATAATATTTGTGATCTTCCACTGCCTGGTAGGGTCCCTGTGTCGGGGGAGGTTTGGAGGAGTCGGCGGACGCTTTCTCTCACTGCTGCCCAGACCTGCCTCCACACCCTGGCTGGGAGTCCGTCTTCACCTGCCGCTTTCCATGGCTTGGTCTCCATCGGGAAACATTCGATCTCTCCCGCCGTCAGCTTCGGCATGGCGACAGTATGCCTTTGCGGCCTTTCTCCCTCATCTTCTATTTTCTTCGGCAGTGCCGGGAAAATGGTGGCAAGCAGCTGCTTGGCCTGCTCAGCATTGCTGTCCGTCAGTGACCCGTCCGCCTTTTGCAACGGCGAAATCCTTGACCACCCAAAGCCCGACGGGGGCTTTGACTATTGGGTCGCCTTCCAGATCTTTGTATCTTCGGCTAGTAACTCATTCCAATGCAGCCTCTGTTGCTTGTCTATGGCGTCGTGGTACTCCTTGGCCGCTGCTTGAGCTAGTTACGCAAGAGCAGTAACTGTCTCCCCACCTCGTCGCCGCGCTCGAGCCCTGTTCCTCCAGTACGTGTAGACTTGGCGGAGCTTCGTGAGATCCTGGGTCCACCATCGCTTCGCATACGGGGACGACTCGGCTTTCGGTGCCAAGGTGTTGACCGCTTCCAGCACTACTTGCACCAGACGGTCGTTTGCATTTGGACGTCATCACCTGGTGGCCGACTTCGCAGCGCCTGGGTGACACGCTAGCAAATCGCGTTCCAGGGAACATTCTTGAAGAGCAATGGAGGTTGGGTAACGTGCTCTGCGAGGTCGACGTCGAACGTTTTCTCGATTGCCGCGTGGTCTGACCCGTGCTCCATGTCGTGGATCCTGCACGTCAAAACATCCGACGCCAGTTCCCCCAATGCCAGCATTAGGTCAATCGTGAAGCGTGTCTGCGATTCTGCCAGGTCTTGGTCTCGCGAGGCAGCAGGTTCCCAAGGTTCCATTCACACATGAAGTCAACGATCGGGTCTCCCTTCCCTTGTCGGTACGGCAGCACTTCATCTCCACCCCAAAGCTGATCGTGACAATTGAAGTCGCCGGCTACGACGACGTGCAGGCGTGCACCATCACGGCGTCGAGCGTTGTGTATGGCCTCTGTGAGTAGACCAATCGTTGCATACAGTGCCGCCGCATTGCCCACTTCAACATACACTGACGCCACCCGTACCGATCTGTCCGATAGTCGTAGTAGAGCAAGAGTGAGATCTGCCGATGGCACGCTCACCTGCTCGCTTTCGATAGACCTACGCACCCAAGGCATGCTTCGTACCGCCCACCTCCCGTCATGCCTTTCACTGGGAAGGATGGCCGTCCAACCTTGGTGTCCCATCGGACTCGTCAGTATCTTCCAATCATCTCAAAGATATAAGGCTCGCTGACTACTAGAGCCGCGTGCTCTTTGAAGCCGCGTCATTCATCATGCTATGCTGCACACTTCGCTGATTTTGCACATTCAGTTGCAAGAACCTCATCAATCTAGGCATCAGTCACCGGATAGAGGACCCGACACTGGCGGCTGGTCGATTCGTGGGGTCCGCTTCACACCGCACATCTAGGGCTGGTCGCTTGACATTCGCTGTTATGGTGTGCTGGCTGAGCACACCTAACACAAACCAGAGCGTTAGTGCACGAAAAAGCCTTGTGTCCGAGCCCCGGACAATTGAAGCACGGCATAGGTCCACGCCTCGGCTCGAACACTCGGGCAGAAGTTGTCTCCCCGTCCACGTCGAAGTCCTTGCCTTCCAGAAGCCCCGCTGCGTCGGCGCACTTCATCGCGTACACCACCATAGACCCGTCCGCCTTTGGCAAGACCTTCCGGTTGAGCCATGAGAATTTGGCGATCTCACTCCGTTCTCTTTCTCCAGCATCTCCGTCGTCCCCGCACGCAATCCACTAATCTCTATTCTCGTCCAGCACAGTGGTCCTGCAAGCGTTGTCCACCTTGACGGGATACAATTGATCGCGCAAAATGCGCGGCGCAATCCCTTTCGTCCTCTCGGCCGCCGCCTTGACGTGAGTCAACTCGTATTCGTCCCAACGGTGACGCGGATGCGAGCGGCGTTGGGAGGGTCCCTCGCCACTGCCACGCACCGCCAGCCGCTTCCTCCTTCTCCGCTGCGCATCTGTTTCTCGATCTCTTGTCTGATTATGCTCGCGCACGCTCTGTCAATCTCCACCTCTACCACACTAAACATGTCCACCGCGCAGTATAGCTCGCCAACATGGCAGCGAGCTGACTATTATAATCTCAGGGCGCTTGTAGGCCAGGGGTGTCCTGTCTCTTGCCTAACTCGATTGCACATCCACCGGCCTCGTTGCCTCAGTAGTGTCCCTGTATCGGTCTAGCTCTTTCGAGCAGCTGCGCGACCAGCTACTGTGGGCAATAAGTGATGCGCCGGCTTCGGGCCCAGTTCGACCTTTCTGGATGGGCAATAGTCGGATGGTTTTCTTACGCCAGTATCCCTGGCTGGGAATGCTTCTTTGACTTTATCCACTGCTGTTCGTTCTGTGGCTCCCTGGTCAGCTTATGTCCTGGAGGTTCATGGCTCTTACCCGAGCTCAAGAGCCCCATCTAGCAAGAGATGCAGAATCTATCGACAGGCGACACATCCCGAGCCACGGCTCAGTACCTCAATGCGAGTGAGATAGATGGATGTGCTACATAGTCGTTGTAGCTGAGGCGTCGCCTTCCCGTAGGGCTCCGGCGGCTTCCTACGCGGGCGGCGGCGTGACTAGCTGTATTTTCGTAGTCTGAGGCTACATCGACAATTGTTCTGGAGTACTTGGCGCCGGGCAGGATCAGCTCAAAGAAAGACAGTCGGTACGGGACGGGCCACGTGATATGACGAGTCAGAGCGTCAATTCGGCCTTTGGTACTCCCCAACGGCGGAACGTCAGCTTTCCCACCATGAGCCATTTCGAATCTTTCATCATTTTAAGGTCGGTACACCAACTAACCCACCGGGAACAGCAGCGGCCACCAGCCATGGACAGCGAAGCTTCGCAATCACAAAACAACCTTGCTCGAGACTCTCCCAACGACCTGATGCATTTTCTACCAGGGAACCAGCGGGTCTGGGAACAATCGCCGCTTGGGATACAGGAGACATGGTCGGAGGCGTTGAGGAGCTACACCAAAACGATTGTGTCTTTCGCCTACCCTGCTTGTATCTTTTGGGGGGAGGAGATGATTCTTCTGCAGAATCGCGAATGGACAACTGTCACCGGCCTTCATGACCAAGGACAGAAGCAACGTGGCAAATTGTCCGCGGACGCCTTCGACGCATTGTCTGCTTCCTTACACGGCGGTATACCCAGGAGAGTTGACAGCGGGGCTTTTCTCGGTGATACCTTCGCTCCTAAGTTACCCCGTTACACAACGCTCATCAGCCCCCTGTTCGACAGCGCAGATACGGGGGAGCATGATGCGGATGGCTCGCTAGTGCAGTTGATACCCGAGCCTGACCTTTACAATTGCGGCAGAAACGAAAAACAGTGCTCTTTACCAGGACTTTGGAGGCCGAAGAAGCCAGAGTCGGGATGTGACGTGAGCCAGCTGGGGGATGTCCTCGAAAACATCTCATTCGACGAGCATCCGTTCTTTCACCGTTTCGCTGAAATGCTACCGACTGGCCTAGCAATCCTCGATCATAAAGCCCAAGCCGTCTTCGTCAACCAGCACTTTTACCAGCTGACTACCCACCGCGGCGAGAATCAAGAGTTCAGATCATGGCCACAGAGTATTCATCCTGATGACTATGACCGAGTCATGGAGGTATACCATGATGCCTTTCTCTCGCAGAAGCAGCTTCGGACAGAGTTCAGGGCGCTGGGACAACAACATCCATGGCGATTGCTTTTCCTGACGCCACTTGGTGATGATAACCTTCAACATGTGAGTCTGCGTGAATATGGAGGCTTCATCTGCAGTGTTGTCGATATTACCTCTGAAAAGAGCGCTGAAATTGCGGAGCGGAGGGCCGCCAAAGACGCTCGCGAACGCAAAGAGCAGCAGGAGAGGTTTATTGATATGATCTCACACGAGATTCGCAATCCTATGTCAGCTATGCTGCATTGTTCGGAAGATATTGATGGAGCTGTCAGTGATCCCGATGACATTGATGTGGCCAGCATTAAAGAGGCTGTCGAGACTATAAATGTCTGCATACAGGTAAGGTCAGCAAATACCGCGCGGAGCTGAGACCGAGGCTGATCATCCTTTTATCTTGTACAGCATCAGAGAAACATTGTTGACGACGTACTATCGTTCTCGAAACTGGACGCTTCGATGTTGTCATTGAGCCCGAAGGCCTGCTTACCTGATCGCCAGCTTGCAAACTCACTCAAGCTTTTCCAACCGGAGTTCCGTCGGCAAGATATCCAGTTTGTCTACAGGATAGATCAAACCTATCTCGACTTTGATGTATCGTGGGTCATGGTAAGCATTTCTTTCCGCCAAACCTAGGGCATTGTAAGGGAGGTGGGCCGGGCATGATGTGGCCTACGGCTGCGCCACTTTCAGACAACCAAATATCAGCCAATGGCTGAGAGCGCGGCTCCTACGCTCCAAACGGGGCTGGTGGTTGGTAAACTGATTACCCGCACTCTTGACACTCTCCCTTGATCCAATGCGCTAACGTTTACCCCTCTTCTCCTTTCTAGGCAGATATGGCACGAATTTCGCAGGTGCTGATAAATTTGGTTTCGAACGCGATCAAATTCACTGCGAAGGCCCAAGGAGAGAAGAAAGTGGCTGTATCATTGGGCGCCAGTGTGCAACGTCCAACGAGCTATCCGCCCAACGTCGTCTTCTTCAGTTCCGAGGATCATGCCTATCGTATGGATGCTACCAACACGCGGGACTGGGGCACTGGGGAAGCTATTTACGTCATGGTTGCGGTCAAAGACACGGGAATAGGTATCAGTGATGAAGGCCAGCAACGACTGTTTGAGCGGTTCAGGGTAAGTTTCGTTATATGCCCTTGGAATTAAATATTTTGCATGAGGCTAACGTACAGTGCAGTAGGTCGGATATTGAACCCCGATGCTAAATTGGTTATCTCTTGACGCCTACGTAGGCAAGCTACGCCGAAGACTGTTGAGATCTATGGCGGCTCAGGCTTGGGCCTTAATATCAGCCGGAAGTTGTGCCATGTCCACGGCGGCGAGGTTGGTGTCAGCTCTAAGACTGGCTGTGGCAGTACGTTTGGCTTCTTTTTCAGGGTGAAACGCACCGAGGAGCCGCAGGACTACGAGAGCCGTGCAGAGGAGCAGGAGGTAGACAACGCCCCTTTGAGATGCCAGATCAAGGAGCTTGGCAACGTCGCGCTTCAGGAAACAGATGGAGGCATCTTCCCCGAAAGCCTGAAGAATCCACCGGTGGAGATTACGGGAGACATGGTTGCTCCTTCCAACGAGCAGCAGGACGATAGGTACAAACGCACCGCTCAGATCGCTTCAAATGTTCAAGAAGAGGGCATCCACGAGGAAACGAATGATTGCTTGGCTTCCCACGACGGATGGAGAGGTAGCCAGAACCTGCGAGCTGGTCTCAAATCGCCCGCTCCAGCAGGGAAGCATGAAAGCCAACTTAATATGGCGACTCCATCCGGTACCCCAGCGCCCGAACGAAGAGGGCGGGCGCATATCCTCCTCGTCGAAGATAACGTTATCAACCAAAAGATTGTAGTTCGGAAGCTCGAAAACAAAGGCTACAGCGTTACAGCGGCGAATAACGGCAAAGAAGCTGTCGAGACGGTGAAAAGCACTCCGAAGCCTTCCACCGGCGACCGACGTGCTTTTGACATTTGCCTTATGGATATGGAAATGCCGGTAATGGACGGAAATACCGCTACGAAAGCCATCCGCGAGCTCGAGAGGCAGGGTACAATCGAGCATATCCCTATCCTCGGGGTGACTGCAAATGTCAGAGATGAGCAGCAAGCAGAAATGTAAGAATCCAGTTTCTGTTGAATAGTCAATCGACACGGGCTGACTTTTGTTTTTGCAGGAAGTCGGCAGGAATGGTAAGTGCGGCTGCACTGCCCATGCAACGAACATGGCTAACGATTGTCAGGATGATGTGATCAGCAAGCCGTACAGAATTCAGGAGATCGTGAAGAAGATACAACAGATCATAGGCTCCGTTGATCCGGTGGACTGATTGTTATTATCCTCATTTCTCAAACGCATTTGATAAGTTAATGCCACAGATAAGCTCGTGCCACAATTCATTTGCGACGACGCCACTATAGCTGTAACAAGTCTGCCATTACCCACATGATTTGAATCACGCTTCCTAAGTCCCTTAACAAGATACAGGATTCTCTTTTTGCAGGTTCGCGAATTGTCGTTCGGCTTTACCGCATCTTCTACAGCGACGTTGTTTCGCTGGAACGCGCCCAGCATGACTACCATCTTCCCTTTCTTCTAGCTGCACCTGCCTGACAACTCCCCTCTGTTTCAACAAAGCTATGCCTTTCTGGACAGTAAGCCTACCCTACCCATAATCCTTCAAAGAACAAAAGGTTCATTCCTATCCACAATCATACCCAAATTTCTAAGTAGTATAGAAGTCTTCCCCACCGTGTGCACAGACCCACCGCGTGCTCACGCGACGCGATTGTCAACACATGGCTCTATCGTCGCATATCTGGACAGCAGGAATGACTATCGGTACAAGACTTGTGAATATTGTTCGTGAATACATAATGGTCATTTTATATAATCCTCAAGTCAGCAGACGAGCTGGTGTCTGAATAGCCCTTCCCGACCTTGATCTCAGCTGGATCGGAGCCTCTTGAGCGTTTAATGCGTTTCTGACAACGGCCGGCTCTGGAAGCGTGTCTTTCTTCTTTGGTCGCCCTCTTTCCTTTCTGCTCGAGGCCTGAGGTGCATTTTTGATTTGCTTCTCAGCTTTCCTTGCCTCCTTATCTGCAGTCCTTTGGGCCTTCTTCAAGGCCTTCGCTGCTTCGCGAGCACTTCGAGCTACAGCCTTATCATGACGCTTTCTCTGAAGCTCCTGCTGCTTCTGGGCTTTCGCGGCGGTTCTCTCCTGAGCTCTGATCCCTTTCTTCTCTTTCTCTTGCACCTTCTCTCGCTCCCTTCGCTCTTGAAGTTCAAAAGCTGCTTGGACCTCACCAGGGCTGGAAAGAACTGCTCCAGAGCCCTCGTCGGCCCGAAACTGTTCCATCAACTTTTTGCCGCACTCCCTCTTCTTCTTCTCGTGCCTGAGAGCCTCAATTGCTTTCTGCTTGCCAAGCCTTTCGAGTGTAGCCTCTGCCCTGCTGCTCTGGAGGTCATCGCTAAGCCTTTGGATCATTCTCTTGGTCTTCTTGTCTACTGTCTCATTGATGATTGCTCTGAGCTTCCTCATGCCTGATGAAAAGCCCAAACAAACAGGAGGATTGCTCGACGGCCCTCTACTGTGCCCTCTCGACGTTGGTTCCTTTTGGCTCCTTGGTCGGAGCTTCTCAAGCACCGAACCAGGATTGAATGGGAAAAGGCCAGTCTTACACCAGCTCGAGCTCACATTCTTCTCCGTGAAGGCTTTCTGCCAAGCTGGGTAGAAGCATCTGAAGAAGTCCCTCTTCGTCATCCTAGTCTGCCCTTCTGAGAGTCTGATTTGCTGCTCAAGAAGCTGGCTATAGCATGTGGCCAGAGGAGCAAAACAGCCGACATCCAGAGGCTGTAACCTATGTGTAGAGTTCGGAGGATACACAGCTACTAGTGTTTTGTTTGCTTGGGCCCACTCAAGAAATTTCAGTGTGACGTGAGAGCCGTGACCATCGACAAACAAGAGCCTCCATTGCCTCCTAGCTTTCTCCCGGGTTTTCACGTCGAAGAAGGCTTCGAGCCACTTGAAACCGATCTCGTTAGAAGTCCAGCCACTAGCAGAAGATGTGAACCAACCGTCGGGTGTTCATTGGAGTCGAAGTCTTGCACCCATGAGTCTTGAATGGAGCCGGAGGTGCTGTCGTAGATCAGAAGAGGAGGCAAAGCTGATCCGTCGCCGCATATCGTGGCTACTACCGTGATCCACTCTCTAGATCCATCCTGGCCAGCTCCTAGAAGCTCCCCAGAGGCTTTCAGGCTTTTCGAAAAGACCCTCTTGCTCTAAGCAGTCCTCCCAAGGAGGAAGCCCTTCTCATCCATGTTATAGGTATTCTCGGGCAGAATGTCATATTCTTTTATTTTCTCACCAACTATAGAGAAGTACTGTTTGAAAGAAGCCACAGAATCAGCTTGATGTCTGTCTAGGTCCAGGCTGTTGAGGTACCCTGAGTCCAGTTCGCACTTATATTCTCCACAAATCTTGAACACCAGTTGTGTCCAGGAGCTCTGCCACCAAGCTGGGCGGCAATTTCAGCCATTATTGCTGGTGTGGGTGGAAGACATCGGCCACAAAGCTGCTTGATGTGCAATAATAGCTGCTGCTCCTGCTGAATGTTGATAATCGTGAGTGTTCGATGGCTTGGCTTCTACTAGATGTGATCCCCTTCCACCATTTTCTGAGAGTCGAGGTGACGAGCCCGTGTTTCCTAGCTACCGTTGCTACACAAGGCGTATCCAAGGATTTCAATTCTGTAATTGCTGCATCCATAGCTGCGCAGATGATGGAGTTGCACGACGATAAAACCGTCTGTTGACAAACGCGTCGCGTGAGCACGCGGTGGGTCTGTGCACACGGTGGGGAAGACTTCTAGCACAAAGAATAAAGATCAAAAAAAAAGGCCGAGGGATTGTTGAATTTATTAGAGAAAGAGCTATTCATCACGTAGATATTGTGCCTTCTAGGCGCACTTGTAAATGGCTGCCGCTGTGCGCCCGCCGTCGCAGCCGGACGAGGGCGCGTCGCCCGCGTTGACGCGTCCAAGCCGACAACGCGTCTCACGCACCGAGGTCGACTATCGGAAACTGCACCGAGGAATATTGGCAAAGGAGACAGCTCTGTCTAAAGCATCAGGGAAGAGCAGCGAAACTTCGGAGTCTCGGCTGGACACTGTTTTGAAGGCCATTGCCGGCGTGCGCGAATCTGTTGACGAGCGCTTCGCCCTCGTTCAGGAGGCCATCGAACAAGTACCGGACATCGGGCAAGTGAAAGAGACCGTATCGGAACAAGTAAGGGACATTGTTCAAGAGCAATTGAAGGCCACCGGACAACGCGAGATTGTAGAGGCTATTAGGGACGAGGTCAAGAGCGCCGTGCAACAGCAGGTGAGTGGGGTAGTTCGTCGGGAGGTCAGGGAGGTGGTGCAGCAAGAGGTCAAAAGTATCGTGCAGCGAGAGGTCATGAACATTGTTACGGATAAGGTCACTGCGATCGTTCAACAGCAGGTTACTACCATAGTCCAGCAGCAGGTCACATCTATCGTCCAGGAGCAGGTCACAGCCATCGTCGAAAAGCAGCTATCTAGCATTGAACCGTCGAGCAATCAAGCATCTAGCCCGAATCCGTCGTACGCCGACGTCGCGCGCACCCCACCGGGCAGTCACCCCAGTAACCTGAGGACGCTCTCCAATCAGACAACCCCATCAACTTTGACTGACACGCTGTACTGCAC
>JAKLND010000212.1:0-28261 GCA_022813125.1 Septoriella neoarundinis | reverse complement strand
GGAGGGGAAGAGGGCGGCGCGCGCGGCGTGCAGGGCGGGCGCGAGGTGGGTGGGGGAGAGGGCGCGGGCGCGGAGTGTCTGCGAAAGGAGTCTAGAGGGGGCGGAGGCGTTAGCATTTCTCTTTGATTTTCTTTTTGGGCTTGCGATCGGGGAGGCGCCCGTGGGATGGGATGTGTGGGAGAGGTGTGGCGGCATGCCGGCCGGCCGGGCTGGGCGTCGTATGGCAGGGCATGTAACGTGAGCGCTCGCATATGCGAGGCGAGGCTGGTGCGGGTGTGAATGATGGGGGCTAGAGGATTAGGAGCGGGAAGGGGAGGGAAGGGAAGGGCAGTGGTGGAGGGATGGTCGGGGGCAGAATGTGCGGTTTGGCGAGCCGCGAGCAGCGAGCAGGGGTTGCGTTTCCTCAAGACGAACTGGCGCGGTTCCTTCTGGCGTTCCGATAGTGGGAATCGATAGGACGGCGGAAATGCAGGACGCTGCCTGCCAGGACTGTTTGGACGAGACGAGGCCCTGACGTCGAATGTCGACTCGTCGGGCTCGCGCCTCCATACACCCTGGATCCTTGCAGTAATCGGCGTTTGGGTTTGGGCCGCACAAAGGGCCGCTTTGCCGGCACGGGAAGGGCGATTGGCATCGGTGGTCCGCCAGGCCCGAACCTTGAGGTACGTGCACCGCCATGCCATGCAGCCTCGATGCGACGTCTTCATGGGCAGTTCGTGCCGCGAGTGTGGTGGTGGTGTCGGCGAGAGCGTAGTGCTGCCCAACAGCTGAGCTGCGACGGCTGTGATTTGTCCGTGATCCTTGGCTAGTCCAACATCCGCTGTGTTGGTTACGAGGTTTCAGCAGGCAACGCCGCAGCGTGGCACAGCCCTTGAAGACCATGCGTTGCGCATGAAGCTAGCAGCTGTCGGCTGCGGGGTTCGATCGTAGTCGCAATCAGCCGGCTGATGAGAGCCACTAAACGCCGTCATGCAAGTCGATAAGACACGGCTGAGCAAGGAGCGGGCCGTCACATCAGGGTATTGGCGGAATCGAAGTCATATGACTTGTAGCGCATGCGGTCGGCCGTCCATGCATGCCAGGCGGCTTTGCAGGGACAGCGAATCGCTGCCACCGATGCACCTTGTGTGTTCCTGAGGGGCGGACGTTGTGGGCCCGTTCGGGCGTGTTGCACGAGCGGAACGAAGGAGGGATGACTGGGGAGCATGTTGAGCGGTTGAAAGAAACGTGCTGGCTTACCTGTCTAATCTGCTGTCTGTGCAACACAGCTGCCCGGGACCAACTAGCAGCAGCCACTGCATCAATGACAGCACGCCTGTCAGCCATGGCATGCGCTCCTGAAGACGTGTGATCGTTGAGAGGCAAGTCCAGATCCTCATGCCGAGGATCGGCACCTTGTGCGCATCTGATGATGAGTGATGCAGATCTCGACTGCTCCAGCCGGCCTTCTCGCCGGCGATGACCTGAGAAGAGAAATCCTCCACCTTGGCGTCTTGTTGACGGCCCGATCGTGCAGGTAGAGAGGATGCATGCATGAGAGCTGTTACCCACGAGCGCAGCAAAAGCCATACAAGCCACGCGGATTGAATCAGGGTCCAGAACGTGGTGCTGAGCCTTTCGAGTCGGTTGTACTCAGACTGCTGGCTGGATATGTCTGTACTATTGCCTTTCTCGGATAGCAGCCCAAACTGCGCAAGACGATCACCTTGCGGCTGGTCTGCGTCTGGGGCCGGCGGAACCAGATCGGGCCGGATAGCGTATATCACTTTTGTGATACCTTCCCAGATGAGCCATCCCTCGCAGGCCTTGCCGCATATTCCATTGTGGAATATCATCTCAGACAGTATCTCAGAGACCAGGACTTGCAGACAGGGATTTTGATGTTCCTCTTGCGGCAAAAGGAGTGACAGGGCACGGTTCACCACCATTTGACACCAGGCAGTTTCGTTCTCCTGTTGGTCTGCTAGTTGCTCTGGGGAGTTCGGGACTGGAGACAGCGCGTGATGTGGTCGCAGGTGGTGGTATAAGATCCGGTTGGTGCTTTGAAAATTGGGATGCTGTACACCTCGAGATGCAATCCGAACGGCTATGCCTTGCATTAGTCAAGTTTGAAGGGTTGATCTGAGGCTTCGAACTGACCATTAACATGCTCGGTAAGTACTCCTGGCAACTCTTCAAACACGAGGTGTTCCATGTCGACGTTTCTGAGACGCTGTTCCAGACCGCGAGTGCAGTGGGCAATGATCTGCACGACATTGGCAACGAAATTCTGGTCTGGCGTGATCTTATTGTACCAGCTCTGGACGAACAAGTTCAAAACCACGGCTATTAGGGCATAAAGCTGCACGTCTACCTCGTTGGAGCTCGTAAGAGGCGGAAGGAGATCTTCGAGAGGTTTCGAATCGATATCGTCCGCAGCATCTGCGCTGGATCCAGTCGCGTTGAGCCGTTTGCAAAGCGTACGCTTGATGTAGCTGACTGTCGCCTCGTCTGGAGCTTTGCGCGCTGGACCATGCTGCTGGTCTGGCTTCTCGCCTCGACCGACAAGTGTGGCAAATCTGCTTGCCTGGCGAGTATGCCTGGCTGGCCGTCGCGCGCCCTGAGCCATTTCTCAGCGGGTCGCTCTCATGTTGTCTGCCGACGTCGTTGGATAACGTGATCCGGAGAGCTTTGGTACTGATACGCTCACGTCGGCGTACTCAAGTGGCCAGGCAAACCTCAGGCCTCAACAGCGGCTACCGAAGCGACGATGGGGCGGCCCGTACCCGCAGAAGGCTCGCCTTGGCGCGATTGCGTGCTCGCCAGGCGAAGTGGTCGCTGCTATTTCCAGGCAGAAAGTGCCTGATACACCTCAGATTGCCCTCTGGACGCCTATACCATTGCCATACCGTTGCCCGTTTTCCGCGGCTTTACCTGACACCCACGGTGCAAAGCATCGCAAGGCATACTGCTGCTTCACTGGCCACGTAACACTTTTCCGATCAGGGTCTAGCCTCTACCCAAATGAGCAAACTGCCGCACCCCAATGCCCTCCTTGCCCAACGCGCACCCTCCGCCGCAGCCTGGTGACTTACTCGGCTATCTGCTGTCTTAATGGCGCTGCTGGTTGGTGAGCGGAAAGGGCCGGCTGGATGCGGTAAAGAAGAGTAATACGGGCAGGATGGCAGCGTGCCACCATGCACCGAGAGCTCAAGGGCAGGGCATATCATCAGGAAGGCGAGACATTTCTCGTGAGGTGTTTTCTTCCTCACACCCTTCGCCCTGGCTGCTTCAAACGTTGTTTGAAGCGCCCTCTCAAACCCACAAATCATGTTGCTCAGGCTTGCTCTCCGTGGCAAATGCCATCTGGCTCCGCTGCCGCGCTCCACCCTCTCGGACCGTTTTATAGGTCGGCGACATCATCTCACTACTGTGTCCACCTGTTGCCCTACCCCATATTATTTCTCCCTCCTCCGCCATTCCTCCCACCTCGCAACTTACCAACACTCACTACACTCTCAAATCCCAATTCCGTCCATGATGCAAGCCACCAAACCCCGCGACTCCACACGTCCATCTCCGGAGCCGGCTGGCAGCTTTGACGGCCTTGTCGCTTCGATCAACAAGATTCTGGGGCCCAGCAACGGCATCGATAGCGCTGGCGTCAATGTGGAAGACATTCAGAATGCCATGCGCGCATATTCATCACGGGAGACCGACTGGGCCAGCTACGCCCTTGCAGACTCCAGCCGTGCCTACACTCGCAATCTTGTAGACAACTGCAACGGCAAGTCTAATCTGCTCATCTTGGTCTGGAATCCGGGCAAAGCCAGCCCCATTCATGATCACGCCAACGCCCACTGTGTTATGAAAGTGTTGAAGGGAACTTTGAGAGAGACACTGTATGGCTGGCCTTGTCAGCGCGCGGACAACCCCGTTGCGTGCGCTCGAGGCTCGCAATCCTCCGATCCCGATTGTCCCAGTGCAGAGCACACCTGCTCCGCTGGCCCGGGGCCGCTAGAGCCAGCCGCTTTGCAGATACAAAGGGACACGGAGTACGGCCTGGACCAAGTGACCTACATGAGCGACAAGCTTGGCCTTCACCGCATCATGAACCCCAGTGACTCTGAAGTCGCTGTAAGCTTGCACTTGTATACAGTATGTAACATGTCCTTCGCTCTTGAAGACTTGTCCTTTTGAGACTGATCACCCTCCAGCCACCCAACGCGGCAAAACACGGCTGCCATATCTTCGATCCATCGACGGGCAAGAAGAGCCACGTCAGCCAATGTGGCTGGTATTCCGAATTCGGGGTGAAGGTGTGATTGGGGCAGACGACGGCGATGACTTTAATGACACGGGCATAACCATTTCCTGAACCGGCGTTTGTAGCGGCGGCGTTATTGCAGGGAGTGCCTTTCGGCGCCTCAACGGCCGAAGCACGCGGGCAATCGGCGCAAGAGGCATCAAAAAATCCAGTGTTTTATCTTCATCTTTGATAACTTTCTCGAACGAATTCAACACCGTTGTCATGGTGGGGTGGGGAATTGTAGCGCAAGAGGACCACGTCTGCAGCTCCTACAAAAATCTAGATTCGCTCCCTTCAATCACGCAATCGGCATCGAAGATTGCATGTTCAAGTCTTCTCCCTCCAGGGCAACCGAACACTGTAATGTTTATGGTATTGACAAATATATTATTGATTGAATTGACAGGATTTACAGTACTGTAGTGAAGCATAACAAGCGGCTAAGAGCCGGAAAAGCCAATGTTGGCTCGGTTGTCGTCAATCACCCTTCCGTACCTGCGAAATAAGTCAGCATGCGGCGACGGTGGATCACGCGGGAATAAGACAAGCGACAACTTACTCTAGCAGCAGACGGAAGAACCACACCTCGAAGTCCTCGTTCCTCAGCGCTTTCTTCGCCCAGTCTCTGCCGGCCTCGGCCATCCTCACGCCTTGCGCTTTGCCTTCTTCTTCACCAGCAAAGTACCTCACGGCTTCCAAGCCCTCTTCACCGCGCAGCGAAAGCGGGATGTAGTGCACCCACGGCTTGATCCACTCCTCATGCCATTCGCGGAAGACGGCCATCTTGAACGTCAAGCTGTGCGACTGCAAAAAGGCGTAGAAGCGGCCGGAGAAAGCGTTGCCGTCGATATCGAGCAGGTACTTATACCGCCAGGCATCCTGCTGGTTGGCGGGATCGACAATGTCGAAGAACTCGCGCTGCGCGTCGCAGTCGCCCGGGTCGCACTGCCCAATGTGAGAGAAGTGCACGTCCATGATCTCCTTGTAGTCCTGGCGGGGCACCTCGCGCGTCTGCCACTCCGGCGGCGCGTTTGCAGATTCCTTGTTGGCGTTCGCGAGAACTTTGGCCTGGTCAGGCGCGTTCATCTTGCGCACAAAGTGTTGGCGGTGCTGCCTGCGCCAGCCGCCGTCGCGGCTGAACCCACCTGTCGTGCTGCCGCGCCACCAGAGTTTGCTCTCCTTTTCTTGCCAGTCCATGTCGCGGTGCTCGTCGTAGGAGACCTTGCCGTACCAGTACCACGGGCTCGGGTAAAGGATATCCTGAAAGCTGCTCATTTTGCTCTGGCTGAAGATGGGGATGAGCTCGTGGACGACATTAAAGGCGTTCGGGCGGTCGAAGAAGCCGTGGGTTTTGGAGAAGGATGGCGAGTTGCATACGTCTGAGAAGGCGGTTTGGTTGTAGACAAAGCCGAGATCTCCCAGGGCGTAAGCGGTGAGATTGTCGTAAGATTCAGTATCGTCAAGCACAGCACGCGCTGGGCTGTCTGGAGAGCACGACAGCCGGGACGGAATCCAGACAGGTTGGTGAGCGAAGACGTTGAACCGGGTTGTCTTGACCTCGGCGATGCGTTGGCCGCTATTCAGGTCTTTCGGACGTGCTGAGAAGGCATTATTGAGCGCGGTGCTGCCGAATGCTGCAGGCATGCTTTCGGTTTTGGCGGTCTGGATGAATGTGGAGAGCGCATCGTGCGGGACAACGACTCTGGGCTCGTCGTGGATGTTGAACGCCAAATCCATATCTGGCAGATACTGAATGAACTTTTCCATCATGCCGACAGTAGCCTCTTGCTGCCATTCCTGCCCATTTTCAATGTGCACAGCTTTGCCGTCACGGATGAGGAGACCGATCAGGTTGTTGGGTCCAAAGCCAAGGGCCTCTTTCACACGTCCTCGTATTGTCGCTGGTGAAAGCGCCCAGAAAGGGAGGAGCGAATGGTAGATCGAGTCGTATTCATCAATCAGTTGCACATTTCGCTCTTTCGCAAAAGCATACCATTTGTCGAAATGTGGCGGCGGAGGTATCTGATATCGGCGTCTATACTCTGCGACTGCGGCCTCCAGACTCTTAGACTGGGAGCCCAGTGTTTGCATCCAAGACTCTTCAGAAGAGCGGATCAGCTGATCCACAGGATGCGACTTCGTGTCCGTGTATTGTACCGGTTGCAGCGGTTTCGGTGCCGGGCCCATGGACACGCCGTCGACAGGTCCAGCCCTCAGGCCAGGCGCGACCGGAATAGTAATAGACTGGCGCAAATGCAGAATAGCCAGGGCGAAGAATGAAATAATCGTGATTAGGGTGAGGAGTTTCGAGGCTCGCATCATCTTCCTTGACCCGAACGTGTCCGTCTCGTCTAAAAAGACGAAGGCAGACGCTGCGGATAGAAGAGCAAACCATAGCCTGCCCACAGAGAAGCCGACAATCAGCTGTGAACATGCGGCAGCAGCCAAAGGTATGAGGCTGGTCATGAAGGCGCCCTGCCTCATAATCTATGAAATGCGATGTTAGCAAAAGAGAGGTTTCCAGCGGGTGCGCCTTTTGCAGGGAAGGCGCCAGGCGGTCGAGGGACGCATGGCTCTTTCTCGGGAAGAGGCGTGACAGAAGAACTTCACTTACCATTAACAACAACGAAGAATACACAACAATATGTATCAAAACAGCGCCAACCGCCACCACAAACGCCAGATAGCCGTGGCGCGACGCCCAGTTACCGCTCATGGACTGACCTGCCCATCCGTGATACGCAAGCCCGCCAAAACGCCAGCTCTCGAGCATGGCAGATGCAGCCATCGTGGCACCGGCCGCCGCCGCGCACGCGTCGCGAATTACATCCGCTGTGCTATTCCCTCCACTACGCTCAGCATCCTCAGGCTGTGCTAGGAAGCCGTTCGCGGAATATATCACGCTGCCGCCATTGCTTCGCGACAGCTGCGCAAGTCCGCTGGCACGCTCGACGAGCAAAATTCCAGCAGCAATTGCGAGCGCATACGACAGCCCGAGAGCGATCCGAGTATTCGAGCCTACAGATGCAGACAACACGGCCAGCGCGGTCGCTGTCAGAGTGAGCAGCGCCGTCTTTGAACCAGCGACAGGCGCCGGCACCGGCTTGTCCAGGGAACCAGCATGGTCTCCTGAGCCGGCCTCGTTGACAAACAAGAGCGAGCCGGAAGCGAAATGTACAATAATCGGAAGTAGAGCCTACGTAAAGTCTCAGTCGGTGCTCTTATCCTATAGCCTCCAGGGTGTCAAAGAACCTTAGCCCACCATATTGCCCTCCCATCAACCGCCTTGTCGCACACCTGCGCCAGCGCAAACAGTGCGCCCGCCGCCCACGCCGTCTTCTTTGCAGGTGTCACATCGAGCAAACCCTTTGCGCCGGTCTTAAGGGTAAATAGGATACATGTGAAGAGCCAGGCGAAGGCACTGATGAGGAGGGAATGCGTGCTCGGAGTTCCGACGTTGGCGATCAAGGATGCGACGAAAAGAAGCGCTGGGAGCGCTACACGCGACCGAGAAGAGGCATCGGGCTGCAAGCGTAATAGCGGCGAGGGCATATTATCGCTGGAACATAATTGTACAAGAATGATCTCCTCCAGGGCGGAGGTAGCTTGAGCACTGGAGATTGGAGACTTGAATAGCGGTGTACGCTTGATACCGGGCGTATGAACCAGTACAGAATCAAGAGCTCGGTGATCTCCTTTCGCGATGTCTCAGGAACAGCCCAAATACTAATCTGGACGGGATACTCATCATTGGCACTATAAAGTGAATTTTTACTCTTAGACTCTGCAGTACACACAATTATTCTGCAATGCCAATACGGATTTACTGTCCCAAATCCAAAGGTCTTACGGCCCAGCGTTGCCACTAAAGAGTGGAGACACATTTGTCCGAGAGCGTTGTCGTCTCGTTGAACGCCTGGACGACATTGAGGAGCTCAGATGACTTACCAAAATGGAATAGATATTATCGTATATACAGAACCTCGCTCAAAACTTGAATTCTCCTCGATCTGCAACCGCTCCCAGCACAGAGTCTCCCAACGATTTCGCAACTGTCTTCAGCCTCTGCTGTAGCCATTGTCGCTGCGGCTCTGGGACATTCTCTGTACTGACAGCTACCGCGAGAGGCCAGGCCAAAAGGCCCGCCAGCTTGGGTTGTATGGCGGATTCTCCATTGACGTACAGTTTGCCCGCGTTGAAGAAGTATGGAACATCGCGACACATTTCGACAGAAATAGAGTCAAGGTTTCCTCGCATCCGGTCTCGCTTCCAAAGAAGATGTTCGTGTTCGGTGCTAGTCTGCATGCGCATGGCAATGAACTTCATGAAGATGCTGTTGATGATGAGGCGGAGCGCACGCTGGCGTAACCAGAGGGAGGCATGACCATGGGAAGTGTATGTGTTAGAGACTCCGTGGTAGGTCATAGGGCCACTGGGTCTGTCTGCCGTACCGTCAGAAGTCGTATTGCGGCCAGCTTTCCAATCTCCAGGGACAGAGTTCGTCCAGTCGACAAGATCTTTGTCTAGCTCCTTCCCCGTATAAGCTAGATGGTCTAGATCAGGGACACTTGCCGGAAGATCGGACGTGTCCTTAGAGAAGAACGCGAGTGCTCGCGACCGGAAGGCTGCTGTACGGACCATCAAAGCGTCGAGCTGTAGGGCAGGTCCAGTCTCTCCAAAATGCTCTCCATATTGAAGCCAATCCGGCACAGTCTGGCCGCGTAAGACTGAAGCACGAATCTGAGATGGTAAGCAATTGTATCAATTACTTCTGCCCTGTTCAGAACTCACAATCTGCCTTCGTACGACACGATCGAGTGTCAAATTGGCCTTTTCAGCACGCTCACGGCGCACTTTCATGAGCCCGACCGCGCCTTCGTAATGACAGAACACGTTTGTGAATCTGGATCCTACCGCGTCGTCTTGACGCACGGTCGTCTTAGAAACTTCAACGTTGTATCTGATGTTTTCGAAATATCCCATCATGATAGTTGTCAGAAGCAATGCATCCATACTTTCGTTTGCTTGTCCGCAGACAGCTTGCTGAGTCCTGGCGAGACAATGCAAATACGATTTATCAGCATTCACTAGCGCACTTGGGATGTTATGGGCCCTGGAAAAGGTGGCCTGAGAAAGCGTCAAGACTGCGAGATGAAGACATGATCCAGGCTTTGCTGTGGTCCAATATGGGATCACATGTGCTTGCCACTCGTGTGCTGCTTCGAGTAGATCCTTAGCCCGCGAAAGGTAGGACGACACCCAGTATTGGAGCGCATGCTCTGCGACAGGTAAGGTGATTGCAAGCTGTGGCGATTCCTTTGTGACGTCTAGAGAGACTGACTTGTTGCCTTGGGTACCGCGTGGTCGCCTCGCCTTGCCCTGCGCAAAGGCATTCTCCGATTTGAAATGGAAGCCTGCGTAATCGTTCGGGTTCCAGAGGCATTCTCTATTGGATTTTTGACACCTGCTGCAGACTGGTTGAAGGCTGTCACACTTTATGCGGCGTTGCACGCATGTTCGGCAACCTCGGGCCGGAAAGACCATGACGTTGTGGCTTGTACGATGAAACCAAGATCGAGGCTTGCAGGGGTAACGGCATTATCAGAGGCTCGGAAATGCGATATAGGCGTGATCGAACATGTTCATCCTTTGAAGGCCGCAAGAGGCTGATGTCGGGTGGGCGGACGTGGCGTTTGGTGTGGAGAACCTTGTGGGAGCCGCTCGGTTGCAGCGCAACACGGCAACCCAGACTATCGACTCCTCATTTACCAGGCTCTGTTGGGCGTCCCGACGAATATCACTACCGGTGGTATACTGCATGAATAGTCAAACTGCATCACGATGGCTTCAGAAAAAGTCGTAAATGCGCTCAAGCGGTTCTCCACCTGCGATGTACGAGCCGTCAACTTGCAGTCGAATATTACCGCTAGAACTAACATTCCGCATAGATTGGCGATGCCCTCGTGAAGCTGAAGGTCCCATATGGCGGCTATCTGCATGGTCTCAAAATGTTTTCACCACTTCAGCAGGCCGGTGAGACCAAGATATTTGGTCCAGCGTACACCGTGCAGCTGGTAGACGCAGCCAACACAAGTGCTCCGAAGCCGGCCGGTCACTTTGCAGACGGCATTGAGAAAGATAGTGTTGTGTTCATTTCACAACCGAAAGGGTTCTATTCTGCATGCTGGGGAGGGCTGATGAGCACGCGAGCAAAGCATCTCGGCGCAAAAGGCGTCGTAATCGACGGTTGCTTTCGCGACATCAACGAGCATCGCGAGATGGGATTCCCTGTATGTGATTGTGAGACCTCCATCGCATCATCCGCTAATGAATCATCTCTAGCTGTTCGCCAAAGCCTCCTCAAGCCTGGGAAACAACACATTCACGAGGGCGTCAGCCCTGAACGTGCCTGTCGAATTCACCTCGCCTGAGCAGATCCGACCATACACGATCAATCCTGGAGATCTGATCGTGGCTGATGTTGACGGTGTAGTTGTGATTCCTCCCAGCAAGGCTGAGGAGTGTCTCGGCATATGCGAAGAGCGAGCCAAAATCGACGAGCTGACCATCGAAGCATTGAGGAAAGGCGATGAGATGGGCGCCACCCTGGCCAGACTCAGAAAGTGAAGAAAAGATGATTATGACTGACATAAGTTCTGTTCGACAATCACTCAGTAGTTTACTCCGCAACCTTGACGACTACCTTTCCAAAATGGCCTCCGCTGTACAAATACTTGAGAGCTTCCTTCGCCTCCTCAAACTTAAACGTACGATCAATGACCGGGTGGATGTCATGCTTGCTGTAGAACTGCACCATCTCCTCGAACCTGTCCTTCGGTCCGTTCAGCATGCCCTTGAGGGTGACATTGCGGCGGAGGGCAAGCACGTTCGTGTTCAGCCTGTCACCCGCCTCGTCTTCCTTACCACTGAGATAGCCGATGCAGCTGATGCAGCCACCAAAAGCGATGGAGTCAAAGCTCTTACGAAGGGTCTTTGCAGCACCGCATTCGAAAATGATGTCGGCACCGGCATTGTTGGTGACGCGCATCACCTCGTCCTGCCACTCAGGGTTGGAACTGTAGTTGATAGTAAAGTCCGCGCCCATAGATTTAGCTTTCTCGAGTTTTTCGTCGGAAGAAGATGTAACAATCGTCTTGAAGCCGGCAGCGTGGGCGATCTGTAGTCCGGAGATGGAGACACCGCCAGTCCCCTGAAGGAGGACGAACTTGTCACCGGAGCTTATCGCGGGTTGGTTCATTGGCTGCTGCCAGTTGATGGACATCCAGGCCGTGACAGCAGCGATCGGGAGACATGCAGCCTCCTCGTCAGAAAGGTAGTCAGGTGCGGCAACAAGGGCGTTTGCGTCGAAATGGCGGTATTCGCTGAGAACACCAGGCAATGGCAAGCCAAGGCCAGAAGTCATTCCTTCGGCGTTGATGACTCCAGTAAGGTGCTTCTGATTGAAGATGCTCATGACACGAGTGCCGGTCTTGAGGGTGTCGTTACCTGCAACAACGGTGCCGCACATGTCCGAGCCCGGAACCAGAGCCTGGGGCTTGCCAATGGTCTTGTGATGGTTGTAGAGGCCCATGCACACCTCGGTGTCACGATAATTGAGGGACACGGCGTGCACCTTGACGAGGACCTGACCATTCTGAGGGGCA
Source organism: Septoriella neoarundinis (assembly GCA_022813125.1). Lineage (NCBI taxonomy): Eukaryota > Fungi > Ascomycota > Dothideomycetes > Pleosporales > Phaeosphaeriaceae > Septoriella > Septoriella neoarundinis. The sequence goes on along the minus strand of JAKLND010000212.1, from coordinate 16,309 downwards.
GAGAGTTCGCCAGTCTCGAAGCGAAGGTTGTCCAGTCCGTCCTGTTCAGTGGACCATTGCTTGATCTGCTGGGGGGCCATGATATTTGTGAGGGCTTGAATGCTCGACTTGGAAGAATCTGAATGTTGTTGCTGTCAAAGAGGAAATGGGCGAGTCGTCACCTACTGTTATATATTTGAGGGTTTTGATGTTTTCTAGACGATTACCCAATATCAGGCACCTCACTTAGGCCAAGGTGGAAGTGCGGGTCTCGTCCGGCGTTTCGACGAGTGTGAGGCGAGCATGATATCAGTGCTTACTTAGCTTTTGCGGACTGCCTGAGGCCAAAGCGGACGTTTGCCCGGCTGGAGCATCGTGATGTGGCAGCTGGAACGGACATAGTTCGGTGGGTGCGGAGATGGATTTGCAAGCCTCAGGCAGCCAAAGCCAGCTCGCGGCAGAGTGCCGTCCACGCCGTCATCGCTTAACGGGCAACTCAGGCAGCCAACCCTGAGCGTGGATTAATGAGAGCGCGAATCGCGAACACGACCGACTGCGAGTCTCCCGATCCCTCCTCTATTGTTGCATTACGCGTTCAGCTGTCTCTGTCTGGATCTTATCATCTTTGACGGTTGCCGCATGGTCACGACCGAACCTTGCGAACCATCCAGTCTGTCCTCTCCCCCTCCCTCACCATGGCTACCTCTTCACTCGGCTCCGATATCTTCGCTGTACTCTCCCTCCTGATCATCTCGGTCCTGGTACTACTTCTTTTACGGCATTATCTCCCATTGCGCACCACTCCCGGTTACCTCTTAGTGCCAGTATTCCTCGCCCTTGCGCTGCCTTGCAGCATCATCCTGTTGGTTCCGATAGACCTGGCCTCCACGGAAAATGCGGACAGCGAAGGCCCCAAACGAGGGATTTGGCTGCCCGAACGAGCGGTGTTCGTGGCATGGAGAATCACATACTGGTTGACCTTTGTTTTGACCTGGTTCATTCTGCCGCTTATGGGCGAGTATTGTGATTCGGGTTTCCGGGATCCGAAAGACAGGATGGTACATTCTCTACGAAGCAATGCGCGTTATCAGCTCATCGTCCTCGGTACATCGATAGCTGGATTGGTTTACTTCATCCTCCAAAATGGATTTCACGGAGAGAGCATAAAGGGTCTCGTTATGGCTTTGGCATACGCTTGGGGTCTGATTCTTGCAATAGGACTCATGGGACATGGGCTCGTGGCAATGCCAAGGAGATTGTTCAGGAATGCGAGCTTGAGCGAACAATTGAGACGTGTGCAGTCACAGGCACCCAAAACGAAAGAAAAGCTGGACGAAGCGCTCGAGGAATTGGAGCACTTGGAGAACACTGTATTGCAACTGAAAAGCCGGAAGAGTGGGACAAGCTTGGTTACTCAAGATTGGATCGATGAATTGGTTGAAACGTCGACCATGCCAGATTCAAGGCCCGGCGCGAATGCTGCCATTCGCTCAACGAATCAGAGCATCCCCGCTGTGATTACGGAAAGGTATCTCGCCGATTTAACCAGGAAGCTAAAGCGTGCTCGCCACAAGAAAGCACGATTCGCGGATGAGTGGACACATCTTTGCCAGCAAGCACAAGACATCCAGACTGTCATGGATTCTGCCACATCACGGAACCTGGATTTCGGTCGCGAGAGGCCTGGGGTTCGCAATGTGAAGATTCTCACTCCAACCCTACGCTTCTATTTGCACTTCTACGCGACACCGTATCTTCGGATCGCCCTGTCGATCTTCTTCGCCGCTGCCTCCGTTCTAGTCGTGTGGAGCGAAGTAGTGAGCTCGTTCTCTTCAAAGCTCTCGATTATCGGTCTAACGGTCGTACACCACCCATACTCTGACCATGGCCAAGTCCCCTTCTTCGGGCAATTGGTCGCAGCTGCGTGGCTTCTCTACATGGATGCCTGCGCGCTCTATGCGATTTCTGACGTCAAGGTCTGGGGCAATCGCGCTTTGGTCAAGCGTCAGACGTATGCCGAAAGTGCATGTTGGTACAGCCTGCAAGTTGCCAAGTTGACGGTACCACTCAGCTTCAATTTCATCACCATGATGCCCGCTTCGGTGTACAAGGAGACAAGCTTCTATCACTTTCTCGGCAAGCTCGTCAATCTGACTCCGCTGGGTAGTGGCTTCAGCACTTACTTCCCTTGTTTCATCTTGATACCAGCTCTTGCGACTCTTTTCAATTTCTATGGAAAGACAAAGAAGATCATTGGATTTGGGGTGCTAGAAGACGATAGTATCGACAACCCTTCAGGTTTTGGCACCGGCGGCTGGCGTGAGGGCCGTGCGCTTATTGAGCGTGAGAATCAGTCTCGAGGCGAAAATGCAGGCGTTGGGCTGTCCCCACGTGGCGCCTCTTTAGATCTCGAACGCGGCACTGGCAGTGCTGGCATTTCAACACCCGCACGCCGCTCACAACAAGCGCCACTCCTGCCCGGCGCTGCAAACAATGATTCACGCGTGCGGGAGGCCAACCGACATTTCAACAGCATTACCAATCAGGAGGAGCCTGAAGATGATTCAGCACGTCATTTCTACCAGGATTTCACCGAGAGGGTGAAGAACACCTTCGAGACCGTCGATCGACCAGAATGGATGCAAAACCTGGGCAGCGGTCTCACGATGCCTAACTGGATGAAGAACGACGACAGAGACAACGACGGAGGAAGTGCATTGAAGCGATGGTTCGGAGGACGGGCCGAAGACGGTCGTGTAAGACTTTGAAGGCTTAGAATATATTGGGTTAGCGATGGCGTTTCGGAAGATTATTGAGGGCTCTTAGACCGCTCTGTGCATTTGTAACATGGCTAATTAAGTCAGCAGCCCGAGCATCACGTGTCTGGTGCTTGTCGTGGCAAGCTATAATCAAAGATATCTGATTAAGTTCGCTCTTCATTCGAAACATTTCAGCTGCCTCGTGGTACTTGGGCGGAGCTGGCGCTCGACAGCTCTCAAACTTACGTAACAACATGATTTGGATGCTTCTTGTCAACAAAGAAGTCTCGCCAGCCAGGCTTGACCTACGCGATAGACGCAAGTCCAGATCATACCATGGCTGGCTGTAAGAGCAAGCGAGTCGTGGCTTCGGTGGGGTGATCTTTATCCCGCGTCCAAAGCAGGGGTGTCGGGCTCTTCAGAAACCTTGTCGCGCTCCATCCTGCGATTACATGTCAGAAACAGCTATGCCCCACTTATTTTGACAATCATTTACCGGGTGGTTCAAGACCACATGGCAGCGTTAGGCAATGGCTGTGAAGCTACGCTGCGCATGGCGCTCTTGGACGGCGAGATTCAGAACGATGCGTTCAGCCATTTCAGCCTTCGCAAGCCGCTTTCTATATGATCATGCCACACGATCATGAGAGCAGGTAATTTGCCAAGGAGTCAATCTTGGTCTTGCCAATGTGCAATTGGTAGGTCTTATGATGCTTAGAAGGTATAAGATCGCGACAACTACGTCTTGCCTTTGACGACCGTCAAGCAAGGGATTTGCAACCATTTTCCAAGCAGACAACATGCTTCGGCTTATCTTGAATTCCCTCATCGCTCTCTCCGCCCTGGTCTCCGCCTTGCCGGATAGGGAAGGTCCGTCTACCTCTTGAACATTCGTCCCGAAACTAGACTGACCTTTTCATGTAGCGAGAAAGCGACAAAGAGACAAAGTCATACACATCACGGAAGGACAGTCGATCCAGCTGGCAATAGACTCGGCACCCCGTGGAAGCCATATTGAGGTCGGGCCAGGTGTTTACTCGCAACAGATTACGATCAAGAAGAATGGCATCACTCTCATTGGCAAAGGCGCGAAGCTCGTGCCTCCCGAGACATTCGTCGACAACGAGTGCACCAGATTTGCCGGCGATTTGCCAGAACCTTTAGGCTCTACCCAAGCTGGCATTTGTGTTACCGGAGGCGACCTCAACCTTGACGAGTATCAAGCAGAGCACCGCAAAGTAAATTCCGTCGGCAAACCGGTCAAAGATGTGACGATCACAGGATTCACTGTCAGCGGATTCCTCGGCTTCAACATCCTCGTGCTCGGTGCCGAAAACGCCAACGTGTACGGCAACACGCTCGAGAATGGCCCCGTCTACGGGTTTCTCACCGCTGGGTCGAAGAACACGAAAGTGACAGACAACAGAATCTCATCGGCCGTTCCGGGCTTCAACTTTGTGGCCTTGTGTATGGACAACTTCTCAAAAGTCAAGGTTTCCCACAACAAAATCTCAGACTACTTCGTCGGCCTGTGCGTTCAGACTGATAGAGCAGACGTCGAGGAAAACGAAGTCAGCAACGTCTGCTACGGCGCTTTCGTCGATCCCGGTGTCCAAGGCGCCCGTGTCCGCAATAACCATATAACGGGCGTTAATCCTATTTGTGAATCGTTCGGTGGTGTCGCAGGCGGTGTCCAGATGTCTGGCAGCATTGGCACCAAGGTCGAGGGCAACTACATCGAGGGCTTCAGCGGCGCTCAAGCTGCTGGTGTCGGCATCGTCGACGAGCTCTGCCAATTCCCTTCACTCGGATGCATTGAGTTCGGCCCACCACCAATCACTGCCAAAGACAACCGTGTCAAAGGGAACACCTTTGGAGAGAACTCGCTAGATATCTTCCTGGGCGCGCCTGGCAATGGCAATGTGGTGAAGAACAACGATTGTGATCTCTCAATTCCCCCAGAACTCTGCGCCTGAGTTGATTGTTCATCGGTTTGAAAATTGGCATGGTGAAGTGATTTTTCGGCTGATATGGCGACCTGAAATGCTCTTCTGCGAATCGCGAGAAATGGTCGCAAATAGTTTCACAGTAATGAACTTTGTCCCGATCTGCTGATCGCGGTCACGCCATCGCATTTTCCACACATGATTTGTCTTCAGCCACTCATCTACCCTCTGGCCTCCACTCCTAGCTCTATTTGGCGAAGCCCCGCGTGCACCGCCTGGATTCACTAAGAAGTGCTACGTGATCCTCTGATTGCTTGGAGCTGGATATCAGATTAGGGTGTTCGCGGCCTGGTTGGAAGTCTATAGAAACCAAGTACTGGAGCTCAGCAAGCTTTTTGGGCCTGAGCCGACTTGGATGGTTTTCTGGGGACGTCTCTGTCTGCCAGAGTGGCTTATTACTCCATGTACTCAAGTGTGTAAGTCGAACTGTCACCGCAATTAATCTCCTACCTGATCTGTTCGTACCCGGGGTATCATATGTCGCGCCCATTTCCATTCTCGATCGTGAATCGTTCCCTAATTCTTGTCCAACATGTCATCCACCCCCTCGCTCTCGTCTCTTCTTTTCCTTTGCTTCGCGCTTCGCCTTCTGTTCCTCCGCCATGCGCCTCTGAATCTTCAACTCCATATTGTGCTGATCCACCAGCGCGCGCAACTCCTTCTCAATTTGCTCATTCTTCTCCTTGGCCCTCTGCCGCGCGCGCAGGCGCTCCTTCAGCGTCTCGACGTGCGTGTCGATCTCGGCCTGCACAGCGGTTCGCAGGTCTGAGGGCGTGCCGATGTTTGTTTTATGACTCAAGAAGTCCTTAGGAAACATATCAATCTCCGGGTCCAGTCCCGGTCCGCCTTCCAGGTAGCCGCCAGGATGCGTGAGCTTGATGCCCGGAATCGCGCTGGCGTAGATTCGGCGCGGGTCATTTAGCGGCAGAGGGAGCTCTCCTTCTTGGATGTCTGGCAGACTGGTCGCGAGAACGTCACTCGCGCGTATTGATACGCCTTCCTCCGGGGCTTCGTCACTATCATCCGGTATCACTCGTATCCCATTGTCTGTTTTCGCATCGGGGTCCAGCAGGGTTTGGACGAGACTGTCTTCGAAATCGGTGCTGTACTTCAGCTCGTGCGGGACGTAGTTGGCGTATGCGCGGTCGGAAGAATCATCGGCAGGCGGCGATGGCCCATTTGTGGCGCTGGGAGAAACCATTTCTTATTAGAAGTGCGGTGATGGACGATTCGAGCGTGATGCGATCGCAAATGCGACGGTGGCTCGCGTGGCTCTGCAGTGGAGCCGAGGTCGGGGTTGCTGGCCGGCAGCGGAACGCCGTATGCCCACCAACCAACGCAGCCCACACCCAGCCCATAACAAGCATTCATCCGCCTGCCACCGTATTCCACGTAGTTGAAAGAGGATACAGCATGTGCTGATAGGTATCTATTTCTCTTCGCAAGTAAGTCTGATCGGCCTGCAAAGGACTCCTGCGTTCCGGTCCATGGAGACTCCTCGCCAGCAACTCTCCCCAAGTTATGTTGGACGATCAATGAGCAGTACCTCGCTTTTTGGCACACTGAATGAGTCAACTTCTACGAAGCTTGCCACACCTCCTTGCCATGCTTGTTCGACAATACTACACAGCTTCGATGGAAGATCAGGCGAAGTAGGTGTGTTGACTTATCCGCTTGGCTAAAGCGAAGCGTGCGACGAAATGCCCGGCGAAATGTGCGATCCCAACGACGGTGATGATGGTGAGATACGACGCGAACGAACCTCGCTATAGTCGGCACATACCGAGTCAGTAGCGTCGAGACCTAGGGCACCATTTTCATGACAGGAGGGGATCGGTGACATGACAATGTTCGACGTTGGATCCGACTTTGTGAAGCCCAGCTCGATGAGTAAACAATCACGCAGTGTCGGCGAAAAGTGGGTTATGACCGTTGACTGTTCACTTGCATGACTCTCTACAATACTGACTGGGCGATTCTGCAGCAATGAGCAGCCTAGATAATGAAGTATGTCAGCTGATTTGGATGTGTAGTGTATTCAACTTCGTTGTCAACTTCGTTGTTAAGTTCGCACACGAGTGCCCTCAACAAGCCACGAAAACCGCCATACAGCGTCATTGAGGTAACAGGGGAACACTAGTGCTTCCAAGCGAAACGTGTGCCGATCGATGTCGTCTTCGCGCAGCAGCACCCTGGCAGTGGCAGATACGCGAGACGCACATGGAGTGTGCCACGCGCGTCCAGCGGCTGCGATTTGGCATCTCGCTTAGCCGGCTGCTCGATCTTCCCTCGGGCGAGGCCGCACATGCGCAAGAGCGAGACAGTCGCTAGGAGCGAGGCGGATAGGCATATCGGACCGGCGAATATTGCGGCGGAAAGACGCCTTAGGCGCTTCTATCCCCGCTGCTGAACGCATAATAATGGTCAAATATGCAGGCGCAGGGACCCATACAAATTCCAGGATCAGGGAGATCAGCACCGTTTTCCGAAACCATCGATCAAGCCCCACTTGCCCCAGCTGCCAGACTTTCGAGCCGGGTACCTGGACTTCTCACACGAATCGACTTGAGATGCTCCAGAACCTTGTTCTTTCAATGCTCCAGGAAGCCGAAATTTTCCTGGTGAAGTCTTGGTGTTGCCATGAAGTCATATCTCTGCGACCAGTGTTTACAGAAATGCTTGAGTAAGACGGCTGGTTGCGTACCTGTTTCATAACCGCTTAGAAGACAGAGATGGTGCCCACGTGTACCGTAGTGGCAACCCGCAGGCCAGAACAAGGCTATACGGATTAGAGAATCTCCGTTGACTTGCGCAATCTGGAAGCGTCAGAGCCCGTCGTTCCCAACGATAAGGTCCACCAGGTTGTTGTTAATGCTCCACAGCCGTTGACAAGCCGCGCTAGTAATCGCGCTATGTGGGCATCTCGCGACCTCCCCGGTGAACCCAGAATTCTCAAGGTTGCCGTTGGCACCATCCCGCGTGTGGCAAGATGTCGACTGCACGCGAAGACTCATGATGCCTATTCATGCTTGTAGGCCAATGGGGTAGATCAATCCAGGAAAATGGCCACGCAACCTTGGATGTCGGCTCCCTCTCAGTACCCTTGCACCATCGTCAGAACTGGAGATTGTTCTGCGATATATGTCTCTCTAATAAGGTTCGATCAAAGATCCCGCTAAGAGACAACGGCTATAGCACCCCACGAGCTGGAACCCTTGGGGGCAACTTCGCTCAGAACTCAATCTCCTCCGCGCCTGTATTCTTTTGTGCACATCGTTTGACGGCCCGCAGACGCCGCACTGTCATCCAAAGGACCCTGCTGCCGGGAGCATCTGTCCCTCGAATCGTCTGGCTTTTACTAACGTGGTGCCTGTTTCAGACCGGCACGTCCAAGATCGACAATTCGTAGCGGGTTCCATGAGCAAGGGCCCCAACGATCCCCCATGGCCATAGCAGATGCGATCGTATAAGGGTATGGCGGGATACACCCCTTCTTTCTTTGTCTTTCCTGTCTGCACAATCTGCTACGCGTACCGATTGTTCGGAAAACCACGGCAAGGGTTTACTACTTCTTCGCTTGTACATTCGGCAGCGCCTCTCAACGATGGATGTTGTACCGACGGGCATGGAGGACACAGCGTCCATCTCTGGACACACCTCGCAGGGAGCAATTTACGCCGTCTGCGTCATCTTCACGCTTTTCATGGGCCTGATTGTGACTGCTCGGATCTGCACCCGAACCCTTATCGCTAAGCAAGCTGGTCTAGACGATGCATTCATCGTTGTTGCTGCGATGTTCTCGATTATCTACTGCATCATGACCTACCAGGAAGCTATCAAGGGTATGGGCAAGCACGTATGGGATCCGGCGATCGACTTGATATCGATGTCCTTTTTCTTTTGGGGCGCGCTCTGGACTTACTACGCGGCGCTCGGCTTCACAAAACTTTCCATCTTGCTACAATACCTGCGCATCTTTCCCCAGATCGCCTTTCGCAGGATCTGCTTTGTCATGATCGGCATTACGGTGCTGTGGACTCTCTGGGCCGTCTTCAGCTCTATGATCATGTGCCTGCCCGTGTCCGTTTTCTGGACTACGAAGGATTTCTTCCACGACCCGCGTTGCCTGCCTCGTCTGGAGACCTGGTGAGCCTTTTCTGTCTCCGCACAGTGAGAAAGATGCAGGCTAATGTCTCTAATTTTAGGTATGCCAACGCTGCTATCAACCTGGTCAGCGACTTTGTCACTGCCCTCCTGCCAATTGGTGTCATCAGGTCCCTGGAGATTCCTAAGCGTCAGAAGAAACTCCTATATGCAGTCTTCTGCATTGGATTCATGTAAGAACTCTCTTTCAGCTTTTGGAAGGAATAGCAGCTGACTTTTCAAAGCACATGCATCATCTCCGCGCTGCGCCTGGTATTCATCTACCCCATGACCACCAACATGGACCAGACTTGGCACTCGCCCATGTTCTCCATCTGGTCCTGCGTCGAGATCAACGTCGCGATCTTCTGTTCCTGCGCTCCTACCCTCAAGGGTCTCATCCAGCGTGTCTGGCCCAAGTTCCTGTCCACCATCGGCTCCCGCTACGCTTCGGCTCGTGGCTCTGGCCAAGGCAATTCCGGCCGCGAGGACTCCCAGGTCACCGCTGTCAACTCGAAGACATCCGGCTCTGGCAGCTCCAATGACTCTCTTCACAAGGCCAACGATATTTCTCACGTGGAGGCCCAGTCTTCCGAGAAGCCCGCTTCCGGCTTCCTCGGCTTCCGCCGCAGCCTCTTCAAGCCGTTCTCTAAGGGCACAAACCACAGCCTTGCCAGCTGCTACGGCAACTCAAACAGCGACGATGGTATCATGTTCGAGGACGACAGTGCGCGCCTGCGCAAGGGCAGCTCGACCCCGTCTAAGATGTACGAGGACGACAAGGGCATCGAAGTCCAGACCACCGTCAACCAATATATTGAGCCCAGGGCCCCTTCAAGGGCGTCGAGGGCAGACGAGGCCACCAAGACGTCGGTTCATGGAGTTGGCTCCGGGGCAATGAGTCCCTTCGAGGACGACGAGCAAGAGGAGCGTGACCTTCAGAGGGCCGCTTGGTCCTCTTGATCACTTTCCGGTGGCTTTTTTTTTATGTTTCAGCCTTGTACTTTTGTAATACTCACTGTCCCATGACACAAGTGGAGGAAGGCATTTTGTCTGTAAGATTTTAAGAGATAGCGCATAGACGCTTTGAGATACCACTTTCGACATACCCAGGTTACTTTAGTATATCAATGCGATTCTCAATTCAGCAAAGCACCCCATCCCTCAAATCATGATTTACCAGAAATATCTCGCCTTTATCACTCTACGTAGCCCAGAACCCTTGCTGCTTCGAATGAGATTACGATATTTCTTGGGTCCAAGTCGCGTGGATGCATAGTGCAAGGCATTATTTTGTTACCGGCGTACTTTTCTGACGTCCGCCGATCGCCATGGTATTGAGAATGTCCTCATAGCGACCTTACGAGCTTCATCCTTTGACATGGTCGACCTTACGTTTCGGTCAGAGATTGTTTTTTGACTAAAAAAACAAGAACGAAAACGAAGTAGCGATATAAAATTGTTGCGGCACAGTAACGAGGAAATCAAAGATGTGATGGCGGATCAGTGCGCAGAGCTGTCACCACGTGCCACAAAGGCCGAGTTCCAGCGCCGAACTTCCGTCACCACCAACGCGCCAGCAACTTCATCCACTTGGTTTCTCTTCCCCGCCGCTATGCCTCCTCACAGCTGACCGACGTTGACAAGTGGGCAGCTGCTGTGCTGCCCACACTTACGAGCACTGAAGAAAGTATGGCCTTCGTTCCCAAGTCCCGTAAGGCCAAGTTCGACTTGACCCTCCATATCTACGACCTCAACAACGTGCCCTTGGTCACCGGCAGCAGTCTCGTCAGGTGGCATTTGCCCAGCTCAAGGGCTGCAGAACACCGCGGGCGCACCAACAAATGCCCCATTAAGGATCACCGAGTGCAGTATGATTACGAGCACCAGCTACCGGTCCGATTGACTGTCAGCAAGGATGGAATGCTACAGGATTCGCACGTCGACTTCGAAGTCACACAGGAATACAGCACTAGTGGGAAGAATGAGCGCATCACACTTGGAAGGCTGAAGCTCAACCTGGCCGAGTATGTGGAAGCGAGCGAGTTGCAGAGCCCGGGGCCCCCGGGCTCGCCGGGCCATGCCTCAGAAGCCGAGGGGGTCGTCAGGAGGTATCTGATGCAGGACAGCAAGATTAACAGCACGCTCAAGATCGGTATACACATGCGCTATGTGGAAGGCACGAGAGATTTCACTGCTCCGCCGCTGCGGACGGCGCCGGTGTTTGGCGGTATTGCGGGTATAATATCCTCCTCCGAGCCAGTCTCTTCGGGCCATGGATCAGGATCACATGCAGACGGCGACACCTCAGCCATGAACGGAGGCGATGGTCCAATGCCTAGCCTTACCGCAAACAGCAAAGAAGCTGGTGAGATGCAGGACATGTACCGCCGCGCACTCGCCGCATACTGGTCGGCGCAGCCGGGTGAGCTGAAAGCAGACGAAGCCATCGAGGACATCTTTGCAGGCGGAGATGGCTGGGGGAGTAGAGGTCGCCCAGCCACGTTGCGGCCGAGCATGGATACTGGCAGATCGGGCACCTCTACTCCAAATCCTGACATAGATGAATTGCACAGAGACCGGGCTCCAAGGACACCGGAAGGTGGCAGTCGGAGAACATTTGGCATCAAACGCCATGCTCACACGAACTCAACACACAGTTTTGGCAGGAAGAACAAAATAGTCACCAAAGCACCGGGAGAGATTGACGAGTTCGAGATCAGGGAAGACCTCAGAAATTGGCATGTTGGCTATAAAGCATGCACATGAGAAAAGACACACCATGTTACACACGATACGAATCCAACGCCATTGCATTCCCACACATCAATCCTGCGTTTTCAAATCGCCGGGGAATTTGTCCAACATTCCAAAGTAATAAACATCGCGCTCGCCTCAGTTTGCCGGATCAAAACTATGCCTTCTCATCATACACGATGTTTGATGGCAAGACACTGACTCAAGTGTTAGCCTTTTCTTGTCTGATTGCGGCTCATTGCCTATTTGGCTCAAACATGTTCTCAGCGTTATGCTCGGTCTTCCGCATGACTTTCGCAACATGTGTCGCGATGAGACAGTAGTCAAGCTCTTGGTCAGCTTTGAAATGGCAGTTGTGGTACGTGAAAGCGGGCAAAAGGATCGGCGGCGTTTAGCCTTTGGGTGGTATGTCTGCTAATAGAGGGGTATGCGCACATCCATGTCGCAACTCAAATCATTATTCCCTGCCACAGACCGTATTGCCTCGTGAGCAGATCGCTCTAGAACATAAAAGGTACAGTACGTGCCCTCACCTCAGGCCGACACCAGCATGCTTCCCTATCGCAATCAAACTACACAATTGTCACTTGTAAAGTCAATCAACCAGGTTGATCAACATGGCGCCTTCTGAACTACCAATCCTCTTCCTTTGGTCTATGTCCCCGTGGGCCAGTAAAGCATGGCACTACCTCGCCCTCCGCGGCATCCCGTACAAGCAGTGTATTCAACCGATCACAATGCCCAGGCCGGATCTCGCAGCTCTGGGACTGAAATACCGTCGCATTCCAGTCCTCGCAGTAGGCCGTGACATCTACTGCGATTCGCTGCTCATTTTGCAGAAGTTCGAGGAATGGTACCCGCGCGACAGTGAATTCAAGAGCATCAGCGCCACAGATCCTACTGGGAGGGCGGTGGAGCGACTGCTCGAGAAGTGGACTGATGTTGTCGTGTTTTCTTCCGCGGCCGCTTGTATTCCCAGTGAAATGGACTTGTGCAAGGACAAGGCATTCCAGAAGGACCGAGAGGAACTATGGGGAAGGCCATGGACGGCGGAGGAGCAAGACAGACTGAAGCCTGCTGGACTGGCGAACCTCGTGGCAAACTTCGACTTCTTGGAAGATATGCTTAGCGATGGTCGACAATGGTTGTTAGGCAATGACGGTCCCGGACTCGCGGACCTTCATGGTAAGTCACCCTTACATTTGTCACACAGTTTTGCGCCCTTTACCTTCTGTGATCTTGAAATTGCCTAAAGCAGTTGTCCGATCATGTGGAAAATCTCTAGACTCAACCCTATGTACTGACTTCGAAAGCCGCTTGGATCTTTTCGTGGATGCACAGCCTGCCGAATGCGATGCCGGAAGACTTCTTCGGCACCAAACGCTTCCCAAAAACCAGAGCGTGGATAACACGCTACGATGCCGCCATTGAAAAGGCCAAGGATGCAGCGCCAAAACCAGAGGAATTGGACGGACCTGCTGCCGTTGACATGGTTCTCGCATCTCAGGCCCGTGAAGAAGGTCTACAGGTCAATGACGATCCGTTGCGGTTGAAGAAGGGCGATCACGTCGAGATGTGGCCCATCGATACTGGCTACGGTCGGAAAGATTCAGGGCAATTGATCAAGTTGACGAGTAGTGAGGTGGTGATTGCTGCAGACAGCGAGCACAGCCGAGAGCAGGTCCATATTCATTATCCCAGATGGAACTATACCATATCACGTGCTGGTTCGAAAGCGAATGGCGCTTGATCGATGTATATAATCTCTTCATCATGGCAATTTAATGACTTGGTTCCAAAGCTCCATGATTTACCACTCCCTATACCCACCATCTTTCCCAATAAATCCCTTCAGTTCCCATGGCTTAGTAGACTGAGACACCTGTCTAACCAGGTCTTCGTTGATTTCGATACCTAGGCCAGGCCCTTGCAGCATTTCCACGAAGCCGTCCTTGACGGCAAATACTTCAGGGTTTGTCACATAACTGTTAATGTCGTACTCACCCGCTTCCACATTGTAATGCATGCCCACGCTCATCTCTTGAATCTGGTGGTTTGGCGTAGAGAGTCCAATCTGAAGACAAGCAGCAAGGGCGATCGGTCCAAGAGGACAATGGGGTGCGACCGCGACGTCGTATGTTTCCGCCATAGATGCGATGCGCCTCAGCTCAGAGATACCACCACAGTGGGCAATATCTGGCTGGATGATGTCGACGCAAGAGTCCTCGAAGAATCGTTTGAAGTCCCAACGTGAGTACAGTCGCTCGCCAAGAGCGATGGGGCAAGTCGTCAGACCGTACAACTCCTTGATGCTCTCTTGATGCTCGCTGAGTAGCGGCTCCTCGATGAAAAGAGGATGATGCGGCTCCAAAGCCTTTGCCAACTGCTTGGCCATGGGTTTATGCAGCCTTCCGTGGAAGTCAACACCAGCATCGAGACCAAGTGCCTTCACGGCTTTGAGCCGCTGGACGCTGGACTCCAGCACGGACGGGGAATCCAGCCAGCCGACGTCCTCGGTAGCGTTCATTTTGATCGCCTTGAAACCCTGTGCCAGACGCTCTTTGGCCGCGCTCTCAACATCGCTAGGCCGATCGCCACCAATCCAGGCGTAAACGTTGACGCGATCGCGGACTTTGCCTCCCAGAAGCTGCCAGATGGGCACGTTCAGCTTGCGTGCCTTGAGATCCCACAAAGCAATGTCGATCCCAGCTAGGGCCGACATGAAGACTGGACCGCCACGGTAGAAGGACTTCCGCCATGCATCTTGCCAGATCGCCTCGATGTCATCGGCTTCCAGGCCGACGAATCGTGTGATGTAGCCATTCAATGTGCCTTCGACTGCCTCCGTGTGGCCTTCCAATGAAGCCTCGCCCCAGCCGACACGACTTTCTGAGTCGGTGATTTTGACAAATAGCCACTGTGATTTTGGTCAATCTTCTGGGTTTCGTTGTCATCATGCTGAAATTGAGACGGCCTACTCTCGGCAGTACGCGGAAATACTCGATCTTCGCTATGGGCGCCATAATCCGATACAATCGAAGCTGGAGGGCTGAATTGACTTTTACAGAGCTAATTATTGTCGGGTCTCATTCTAGAGTCAGCCTGAACGTGGAGGTCATCCGAGGTGTTGATCTGTAAACGTCGGGTTTTGACCTCCGCCTTTCCCCTCACGCTTCACGACCTGCAATTGCCGAGCCCTAACGCACAACACCGAACCATATGCACTATTGGTATAGAGAAATCTCGTGCGAGTCAATCCTTGCATGGGTATCATCGATACGGTCATCCGTATGTATACAATCCGTCAAAGGCCCTTAGAACCTGGTACGAATCGACATTAACGTCACGTAGCAAAAGGCGTGTGAAGATTTGGTTCTGGAGATTACACCAGAGGGTTGTCAGATTCTCCAAGCAATTGCAGCCTGTGTGATCATGGGTCACACAACGGTTCCAGAGCATCACCTCATAATTGCGTCCAGTGCTTTTCTGCGATCTTACTAAATGCTGCAAGTGTCTGCTGTGCTGGTCCCGGCAACAATCAGACCGTTTGTCAACTCTTTCCTCAATCGTTTCTGGCTTCTGTATCCTCGAACGGTGATTCGAGATACCATGACTGGCAAATTTCACTCCAGCGCTGGAAGCAAGGGGATCGATAGCTACCAACTTGTTTTGAACTCTAGCACCCCAGCCGAGTTTTCCCGTTGGATCACGGGGCCACCTCACATCGGAGGGCTGTAGTTGACAAAGCTGGCAGTAACCGCAAATCTCCGTCGAATATGGAGCGATGAGTAGCCCTGGTCATCAGCGGCAAAAGATGACGATTTCACCAAACATGCCGCTCTTCACTTTCTCAAGCACTTTCTTCTCGTTCATGCCCATCTCCACACATACCTGGTCCATGCAATGCTTGCCGTCGAGGTATTTTACCAGCCTTGCGGCCTCTGCCCGCACCTCCTCTTCTTTGTCCAATTTCTCCTGCAAGCCTGCAAGCCCTTCTGTAGGCGGCGTCGCCCAACCGGACGAAAGCGCAGCTTTACGCCACGCCTTGTCCAGATCCGTAGTGGTTGTGAGGCGAGGCACAGCAGGCGTCACTGGCGGGTCGAGCGCGAGGACGTACTTGTGCATGCGCCTGAGGAAGCCCTTGATGACGCCGAATGTGATGAAGCGGCGCACGTCGATGTTCGCCAGACGATCCATGTGCGAGAGGCAGAAGTCCTGGACCGAGAGACCAGGCTTTAGGGTACTGTAGAGCTCCACTATCGTGGCTCTACTCGGCGCACCGCTTGCCTCCTCCAATACATCCTCCCCCAACACGCTGGCGAACATGCCCTCCTTCGGGTCGATCATGACATACTCCCTGCACTCGTCCACCAGCTCCTCACTGCTCATGAACAGGGAAATGTCAAACGACGACATATAGACCGCCTGGAAGTGGAAGATATCCAGCACCATCGCCCGCTCGTGCAGCACCAGCTCCCTGATAGCCTTCTTGACCAACCTGACATCCACATCCGCAAGCCGCGCAATCCTGCCCACATCATTCACCCCGTCCACGAACGGCCAGATCCTCTCCAGCACCAAGTCCCACGCCACCCTCTGCCTATCCGGCAACGCCCTAATCACCAGCGGCACATCCCACCCCCTCACCTTCACCCTCCCCTTCGC
>JAKLND010000211.1:0-28431 GCA_022813125.1 Septoriella neoarundinis | reverse complement strand
CGCCTGGCCCTCCGTGTCGAACCGCTCCTTCCACGGCTCGTCGTACGCCTCGAACCAGAAGTACGTCGTGCCGTTGCTCAGGCTCGCGCACACCCAGCCCTCCATGAACGCGTTCATCTCCTCGACGCCCGCCGTCGCGCCCTCCTCGCCCGCCGCGCAGCGCCCGTCCGCGCCGCCGCAGTTCGTCCCGCCCGCCGACGGCCAGCCCACTTCGGCGATGATGCTGCGCGGCCAGGGCTTGCCCGCGGCCGACGCGGAGGGCTGCAGCGCGGCGTTGTGGCTCTGCCAGAACGACCAGGTCCAGCCCGGCGCCGCCGCGGGCGTCACGCCGGCGAAGAACGGGTGCACGTTCGCGAGCACGATGTCCGAGTCGGCGGCCAGCTCGGCCGTCCAGTCGTCGCCGAGGTCGGAGGTCGCGACGGGGAGGTCGATGGAGAGGTCCGAGAGGGTGCGGCGCACGGCGGTGAGGTTGGCGGCGAGCTGGGATTCGGTCAGGTCTTTGCGGAAGAGCACTTCGTTGCCGACGATGATGCCGGCGAAGTGGCTGGCGGGGTAGGCGCGGAGGAGGGATTCCATCTGGGAGAGCTGGCGGGCGTTGGTCGTCGCGTTGTTGCCGAGCCAGACGCCGAGCCAGACTTGCAGCGTGTCGTTGTAGCCCAGGCGGTCGATGGCGGCGAGCACCATTTCGGTCTGGTTGCAGTCTGTGCCGTAGAGGCGGACGGCGGGCGTGAGCTGGGCCAGCTGCGCCATGTCCATCGTGATGTTGTTTTGGTCCGGCGGGTTGTGCATGCACTCGGGGTACTGGGCGTTGAGCGGCGTGTAGTCCATGCCCGGGAAGACTTTGTGGAAGGCTTTGTTGTCGAGCAGGGCTTTGATCTCGGGCGAGTCGATGTCGTAGAGGCCGTCTTTGCCGCTGGAGGAGGAGGAGGACGAGGTCTGTTTGGTTGACGAGCCGTTGCCGTTCGAGTTCTTCATCCCGAGGATGCCGCCGGCGGTGCCGCCGACGACTGCGGCCACGACGACGAGCAGGATGAGCGACCCGACGATCCATTTCATTCGTTTCTTGCCGTGGCTCTGCTTGTCCAGCCACTCGCTTTTCTCAGGGTCGCCTCTGCTCCTGGTCGGCGACTGGCTGAATCCTCGCTCCTCGTTGCCACGCCTGACCTCGAACACCTTGAATCCCCCCTTGTCAGGGTCATCTGCGCCGGCAGCGCCACCAAACGCGCCCACGCTCGATAGACCCCTTCGACTCCTCTTGTTCCTAGGATGCTCCTCGAACCCATCATCGCCGTCGTCAGCAATACTGCTCGGGTCAAAATTGCCATACTCCTCTCCCTGCCACCGCTTCGGCACTTCGTTCCCGTAGTAATCCGCCGCCGCGCCTCCAGCACCCGCACCTCCCACAGCCGCAGCCGCAGCCGGAACACCGTAGCCCCGCCTCGTCGGCGACGGCGGGCCTCGCCCGGACGGCGAACCCCGGTGCTCCATGAGCGGCGCGTTCGACGACGCAGAGTCCGTGTGCCGGTGCATGGTCTGCCTCGAGGCCTGCCGCGGCGGCGTCGCGGGGTACTCGCGCTGCGTGTAAGGGGAAGGCTCGCGCGGCTCGACGTAAGGGCTTTGGGGGGCGCCTACGGCGGCTCGCGGCGGCCTTTGGCGGTGTTGGCGGGAGGGAGAGGGAGAGTCGTGCGCGGAGGGCGAGCGGGTTTGTGCCATGAGGGGGACTTTGGAGGCTGAGTCGGGTTGTTGGGGCGGTCTGGATCTGGTCTTGCGTGGTGGTGTGGAGGCCTGGTGTGGCATGGGAGGTGATCTGTAGTCTTGCGGCTCAGGTGAAGGCGACATGAGCTCTCTTGGGCCGAAGAGATTGTCGATATCCTGCAGCGCTCGCCTCTCGGGATCTGGAGGCGAGAAGTCCGATGCAGTGGGCATGTAGGGTTTCGCCTGTCGCTGCTGAGGGTAGTAGCCTGATGGCGAATATGGCTGGCCGCCGCGGCCAGACGGCGGTAACGGCATCTCTGTAGGCCACGGAGGGTTTTGGGCTCCTTTGAGAGGCGACACGCTGCGGTTCGGGGCTCTAATCTGCCCAGCTGCTATGTGGTGGCCGTATTGCGCGTTACTGAGCGACTTCAGAGACGTGTTGATGGAGATGGGGGAGACGGGCGGCTGGAAGTCGTCACGCCAATCATCTTCACGGTTGAACGGCCTGCTGGAGTCGTGGGCGTGGTTGTAGGACATGTCTGCCCGCCTCGCCAAAGTTTCATGCAGTTGCTTCAGCGACTGTGAGCCAACGGTCTACCAGGCTTGTCTCAAAGTGTAGGCCTGACTGTCTTGCGCGTGTTGTACAGTGAGTAGTGAGGGATCGTCACCGACCAGGATTTTTGTTTGTCCAAGACAGCGCCGCACAAACAGGCTACGGTTTTGTTTCGTGTATCGCCTGCCTACGCGGCCAGCCTCTCTTGGCTGCAGCTTGTGGAAGCCAGGCGGCTGTGTTGTTCAAAGTCAACAAATCGCGGGGTCAGAGCAACGATCGGAGAGATGTTTTTGTACCTGGCAGGCACCGCAATGTGAATGCCCTGTACGGTTATACTGTCGTGTCAAGCGTGCTATCATGCAATACCTTCATGCAAAGCTGCTCGCGTTGGCACCGCTGACGAAACCCATACGATCGCGTTGCAGCGTCGCAGCCTTCCCTGGCAACCGGCTTTTCAGCGTCTCACCCCGCTTGCAGCCGCGCCTTTGGCCAGTGGCAACGCCTAAAATAAACCACATGTCTAAGGAATTCGTGGTCAGCCTGGCCCATGTGACACTGCCATGCTGGTAAATGCATTTCTGTCCAATCATGCAGTGTACAAATGAGGCTGAGGCCTACGCCTTCCTGCGAGTGGGTGTGATCTGTACGCATCGGCCTCGTAACACCCCATGTGTATCTGGAGTTAGCGACCCACTGAGATGTCAAGCAGTGTCAAATTGCGGCGTGTGGTCGTGCCGCCCTGTTGTACAAGGCCAATCAGCGGCTGCAAGGGCCGTGCAAAAGGCCACCTTGAGAACCACTACACATCGTCCCGTTCGCGTCGAGAAGGTCAATTCGGAGCAGACGTGGTGCGGGATCTTGCGTCCTTGCATATGTATTCCTGTGTTCCATGTGTGCGCACTTATGATTATGTGGGGTCGGACCATATAGGGGGCCTTTGGCACTGGCCGATCCGACGATGCAAAAACCGACGGGATAGGCGAGCCATCACAATGCAATTTGGCGAATCCCCATGCGTTATTCACGATCATGAGGGGTCCGGATATTATGTTCTGCGTACATCTCCGATCAGAATCAGTGTAATGAATTCTGCAGTAATGATCAGTCAGCCTGGATGCACCAGGCAGTGCGATGCCTTCCATTCGCGTGAGAACAAATGGCTTTCATCCGTCTTGACCGGCTGCCACCTGGAATCTGACATGGTGAGGATGTCGCTACAAACAGACTTGCGTACTCGAAGGACACCAGCAGACCGTGGCAACAAATGCGCTCGTCCCACCCCGTGTAGACACAATGCCATGTTGCTGGTTAGCCCTGCCCTGGCGGCCGGAAAGCCTACTTTCATGTAGGAAAAGACAAAGTAAGCGGCTCTTCGAATCTCCTTTGACGAAGAGGCATTCGACATAGTTGAACAGATGGCATGTCGTACACAAACGGTGGCCTGCTGGTGTGAAAGACTGGAAGCCAGCACGCACCCGTCTCAACGCCGGCTTGCCAAGCTCTCGGAGAGGCGCGGGGTGGATTCAGATGCCGCCTTCACGCCTCGCTCCGACAACGCCTACACCGCGCGACCGCGACCAGCAGCATATCGAGACATCCGCCACGGGAGGTGTCGTCGCATTCACGAGAGCTAACAGCACATTGTCAAGTAATATCGCCAGAATGGACGCCGACAGCCAAGGTTCGGACGTTGAGGACGTGAAGCCGAAAACGGGTGAAAAACGTGACCCGCCACGCGAAAAACGGACTTCTCGCGCGTGTCTCACATGTCGCAAGAGGAAGAGCGCCTGCGATCTGTGAGTGCCACCAATTTCATCTAGGTGCGAGCCACGCAGGATGTGCCGACATGTTCGGCGACCTGCAATGCCCTGGCAGCCTGGACACCGCCTGCGCAAACTCGGAAGCCTCGGGTCATCGGTCTTTGACCCAGGTCATTGCTGGGACGCTTAACTGACTGCATCACAGGCCTGTAGTTGATGGCGTCGTCACCACCCCTTGCAAACGCTGCAAGGCCACTGGTCTAGAGTGTGTCATCGGGTCCAGCAACCGCGGTGGCAGGCGCGTGCGTCGGAAGACTACTCATTCCGTGGACGAATCTGCTGACGGCGGCGGCAACGGCGACACCTCTATGCTATCGACGCTAGACGAGGAGGCCCGACCTGGCGCATTCAGAGACGAGTATACCGGACTGGATCGGCCTATGCACGACGGCATCAGTGGTGTCAATCCCGCCACGACACCGGGAATGATCCTGGATCCGGCCCTGCAGAATACCGATCCGGCTTTCAGTGTGGATCCGCAGAACGGCTC
Source organism: Septoriella neoarundinis (assembly GCA_022813125.1). NCBI lineage: Eukaryota > Fungi > Ascomycota > Dothideomycetes > Pleosporales > Phaeosphaeriaceae > Septoriella > Septoriella neoarundinis. Next base: position 23,873 of record JAKLND010000211.1, on the reverse strand, counting down.
GGCCGGTTTGATGGCCTCGCAGAATACTAGGGAGTCGTCGACGACCTCGAACATGTTCGGCGGCCATGAGTTGCAGAACCCTAGCGACGCTCTAGGCATACTTGCCCAGATCGCCAGCAACGGGGAAAACGCCCACCCGTATACCATGATGACCCAGCACGTGAACCAAGGCTCGAGCTATGGTCACAACTCGCTCGAGTACCCTCTCGTCCGAGATGGTCGGCTATCGGTATCTAAGGTCATTCAGCTCCTGCAGCGCTACAAGATGTACTACCATCCGTATTTCCCGCTCGTGCCGTCGGCAACTCTGGATGCCGTCAACCTGGCTAAGACTGCACGAGAGGAGCCGCACTTGCTCACTGCTGTCTTGGTCATTGCTTCACGGGATCTTGTGGATGACCCCAATGTCTTCACAGCATGTACAGAGTACATGCGCTCACTTGTATCGGCATTGTCTGCTGGCGGGCCCAGCAGTGTGTCGTCCGTGGAAGCGCTTCTGCTTCTTGCTGAATGGACCCCCTACACATCACGCTCGGATGCCGGCAATGTCGGACGCGGCGAAGAGGACCGCGAAGCATGGATGCACATTGGCATTGCCCTACGCATCGGCTATTTCCTAGGCCTTGACAGATACTCGTTCCACGTGCGCGGAGACGACATCAAAGACCCACAGTGGCAGCGCAAGCGTCTTGTCTGGACTGCTTGCTACATCAGCGACCGACAGATCAGCATCCGCTTAGGACGTGCTTTCTGGTCTCGAGGGCCAGGACCATTAACCACGCTTCGCAAAGAAGACTTCCCGATGCTGGCACCTGCTGGTCCTGGTGACGAAGATTTTGCAAGCATTTTCCAGGCTACGCTTGAGTTGACTCTGTTGTTTTCGAATGTGCATGACGTCTTGTATTCCAATCCCGGTAATAGCATGCGTAACCATCTTGCCGGAGGTTACATCAAGTACATCGATGATTTTAGGAGTGCTATTGTAAGTCTCGATACCCTTTCTTCAACATCATCTGAATCGAAGCTAACAGATTGCAGTACGGTTGGAAATCAGTCTGGGGCACACTCACCTGCTCTCCGGCGCTGAAGGCGACTTTGTTGATGTCGTATGACTATCTCAGGCTCTACACCAACGCTTTCGCCTTCCATGCAACCATCAAACGCGCTCTCCCACAGATGCAGGAACAAAACGAAAACCGCAAATCGACCCATCCCGCTCCTGGAAGGGTCTTCTACAACAACGTCGGCGCAGTCGGTGATGCCCGATTCATATACGAAGGCCTCGATGCAGCCAAGAGCTTGCTCAGCATGGTCAACACCTTTGTGAACCCTGAGCAATCCCTACGCTTCATGCCATTGCGCTTCTACCTTTATTCCATCTACAGCGGCGTATTCCTCTATCGCGCTCGCTGTGTGGGTGTGCTCTCACACGACGAAGAGCAATCAGTTCGAGCAATGGTGCAAGAGACAATCAATAGGCTTGAACGTTCGGGGCTCGGCAATCAGCATCCGGGAAGCCGCTACTCGCGTCTTCTGCGGCTACTCTGGGACAAGGTTGAGCGGAAAGAGCGGAAGGGAGATGCACAAACGTCTGCCACGCTGAAGAATCCATACCGCCCTGGGTCGGTCAGCGGAGGAGGACCAACGCCAGGATCGGTGGGCTCGGCGGTGTCGCAAGATTCTCCAGCCGTCACCGAGATGATGGGAGACTTCTCATGGACCGATCTCGACGCCATCGGCAATTTCGCTGTGAACGGAGGCGGCGGCACCACCAACGTGAACGATGCCGAGTGGTGGTCTGGGTTCTTGCCAGCGGACAGCAACAATTTCATGTTCGATGGTCTGCCTGGCATGGACGATTGGAGCCTTGGACTGTCAGGCGTTTAAGGCCCGGGCTGTGTCCTACTTTTCTAGTTCGACGACGTGATTAATCATATACCCTATTTATTATCATTGTTTTCAAAATCTGAAGAGGCATCAGAAAAGCGGAGACATTCGGCTTTTGAAGCTCGGCAGAATGTGCTGCCGATGTCACTTGAACCTTGAAGTTGTCTTTCCAGTCACAACAACACTTTGAACAATTACCACTAGTACTTTCAACATGTCGAATAGAGCAGCTCTATTGATTGGTAAAATCACTCATGCACGGAAAGAGTGGGAGTCTCTCAGCTCGCTCTTGCAGTTGAAGGTATGTAGCATATCGAAGCCTCCAACGGCAGCAGCTGAAGATGGACCAGGAGTATGGCACAGGATCCAGACAAGACTTCATCTCAAGACTGAAAGGTGGCGACTTCAATGGTGTTGTCGCGATCTACCGCTCAAACGATTCCACCAAAGTCACCGGCCCTTTCGACAAAGAACTCGTCTCCTCTCTACCCTCGAGTCTGAAATACATCTGCCACAATGGCGCCGGATACGATAACATCAACGTCGCCGCGTGTTCAGAACGCAACATCGGTGTCAGTAGCACGCCGCTCGCCGTCAACGACTCAACAGCAGACAGTACGCCCGCCACCCACTCCCACCTTCCAACCTCTCCTTCTTGCGACTAACCCACCCCAGCCGCCCTCTTCCTCATGCTCGGCGCCCTCCGCCGCATCACCATCCCCTTCCAGGCTCTACGCGCCGGCGCCTGGCGCGGCCCCAACTTCGCCCTCGGCCACGACCCCAAGAACAAGCTCCTCGGCATCCTCGGCATGGGCGGCATCGGACAAGCCGTCGCGCAGCGCGCCCGCGCCTTCGGCATGCAAATCCAGTACCACAACCGGAATCGCTTGCCTGAGGGCGAGGAGCAGGGCGCCAAGTACGTCTCGTTCGACGAGCTGATGCGCACTTCGGACGTGATCAGTCTCAATCTGGCGCTGAACGAGAGCACGCGGCATATTGTATCTCGGCCGCAGTTTGAAATTATGAAGGAGGGCGTCGTCATTGTTAATACGGCCAGAGGTCCGATTGTGGACGAGGCAGCGCTCGTGGAGGCGCTGGAGAGCGGGAAGGTCTTCTCTGCTGGGTTGGACGTGTTTGAAGGTGAGCCGGAGATCCATCCTGGCTTGATGGGCAATGAGAACGTGGTGCTCTTGCCGCATGTGGGGACGTCGACTTGGGAGACGCAGAGGGATATGGAGTTGTTGGTGCTGGAGAATTTGAGGTCGGCGGTTGAGGGGAACGGGTTGGTCACGCCGGTTGCTGAGCAGAAGGGGAAGTGAGTGTGGTATGAGAAGATTACAGGATGGTATCGCATTTTTGGAGAGCACGAAGACGGCAGATTTTGTCTTCATAAGGCTGTCGCCCGAGTTGGTAGCGTGTAGCAAACTCGATTCTCTGCCACAACAGAAATGACAATTCGCCATAACGGTCCAGTCTTTCTCCAGCGTCGCTACTGGGGCCCAAGCGGAATACCACGACCCCAACGCCAGTCATCCACCATTGTACCGGCTGGTTGTAGTTCTGGGGTTTTGGTCACTCCGGACTTTTTTCGCATCTCGCCTGCGTCACTTCTTTGAAGAGAAGTCACGTTACAAGCCGCACTACTATGCCGTAGGTCACGTCTGCCGGCCGCGACCCTCGCTCGTCGGCATCAATTCCGTCTTCGCTTTCACAAGGCGTGGGTCGTCACGCCCTTTGTCATGTTCAAGCTTTACGGCCACCGATGACTGGTCCGGATACCTACAGTGCAACAGCTCGTGTGCGTGCGGTCGGCCTCTGGTGATCATCCTCAAACCCCGAGAAACATCACTCCGCAACATGGCCCCCACGCGGATGGCCTCCGCATCTTGCGGGAGAGCACGGGCCCCGGGACAATAGTGTGCGAGGGAGTTGGAGCTGATGAGACTGGGGGTTTTTGAGACGACAAGCGTCGGCAACGGAGTCGAAAGCGTGAAGCAGCAACTGTATTGGCCCAGTCCCTGGCCCCAAGCCCAAAGAAGCTACAGCCCGCATTAGCCGTGCCTTTTCTTGACATCGGCGAAGCGCATCTTTGTCGGCTTTCGACCAGCCTCAGAAACGCTGATTTCCAGCATCCTTGGCGTACGCATGGCTCTCCCACACCAGTACCCGCATTTTGCGGAACAACACGGGGTACCAAGTATGGGGCGGTCGTCGGCCGTCCTGTGACTCTCTTGGCCGACTCTTGGGCTGCCGTGATGTTCTCCCGCCGCGAAGGGCGGGATTTGAAAAATCCGAACGCCTGCTTGGCTACAGGTAATGTTTTGCTTCTCACATCGACGCTGCTTATGAGCCGACGGTGAGGACGCCGAGGAAAATGCAGATATATATCCTTTGAGTCTCCCTTGCTCCTAGTCTACTAAGAGCCTCTCCGCACTCTCAACGAATTGTCGTACTTGGTGGCCACCACTCGCGCAACATCCACTTGCGCCTCCACCTTCCGACATCCAAGCAGCGCCTTTGCGCCACGCTTCGCCAACCCTGCTTCTCTTGCAGCCACTGAAGCTTGGTTTCGCTTCGTGGACGCCTGCACCTCATCGCACGCTTCACTCGCAACATGAGGGGCCCCAACATCTCGCAGATATGGCAGGACCTGGTACAGTACCGGCGCGCCTATTTTCTCACAGCTGTCGCGTCCTTCGGCGGTATGCTCTTCGGTTGGGACACTGGCCTCATCGGCGGTGTGCTCACCATGGATTCCTTCAACAACAGCTTTGGGCTTGACAGAGATAGTCCCGAGCACGCCAGCATCGAAGGCAACATCGTTTCTGTACTCCAAGCCGGCTGTTTCTTTGGCGCCATGAGCTCTTTCTACCTGGGTGACAAGCTTGGCCGCAAGATGGCGCTAATGCTAGCCGATGTCATCTTCATCATCGGAAGCATTGTCCAGACTACCTGTGCCATGGGCGCCGGCAACGACATGGCACAGCTTTACGTCGGCAGAGTCATCGGCGGCTTTGGCGTTGGCTTGACCAGTGCTATCGTCCCAACCTACATCGGCGAAAATGCGAATAAAGAGATCCGCGGGCGCTGCATCGGCTGCATGCAACTTTTCAATGTCACCGGTATCTGTCTGGCTTTCTTCGTCAACTACGGCGCGGATCAGAACATGTCTAGCTCTAACCCGGCTCAATGGCGCATGCCCTTCGCCCTCCAAATTCTTCCTGGCGCCATCCTCCTCATCGGCCTGTTCTTCACTAATGAATCGCCCCGCTGGCTCGTCGAAAAGAACCGCGTCGAGGAGGCACGCAAAGCCCTGTCGACTGTCCGCTCCAAGCCCATTGACGACCCTGAAGTCACGCTGGAGCTTGATGAGATCGTCAAGGATTTCCGCGGCCACGAAAAGCTTCCACTCGTTCAACAAGTCCGGATGACCTTCGCCGACTCCAAGGTTTTCTACACCTTCTCCATGGCTGTCATTCTGATGTTCTGGCAGCAATTCACCGGCACTAACAGTCTGAATTACTTCAGCCCGCAGATCTTTAAGAGTGTCGGCATCTCTGGAGGGTCCGCCAGCCTTTTCGCGACCGGAATCTACGGCATTGTCAAAATCGTCTGTACAGCCGTAGGGCTAATGGTTGCTACTGAACAGCTTGGTCGCAAGTGGTCACTCATCATCGGCGGCGCGGGCCAGGCTTTTGCCATGTTCTACATTGGTGTTAACCAAGCGATTCATCCAACCGTCGAAGGACAGGCACTGGACGGCAACTCTACATTCGCGATCATCTGCGTGTACCTTTTCGTTGTCTTTTACTCTTTCGGCTGGGGTCCGATCCCGTTCGTGCTGAGCGCGGAGTGTGCGGTAAGTGCCTTTTTTCAGCACTGTGTGAAAACGATTAGATTACTGACATTACTGCAGCCCAACCACGTCCGTTCTCTTACTATGGCCGCCGCCTTGATGACCCAGTGGCTCTTCAACTTCGTCATTGCAAAGGTACGCAAAACAATCATCCTGTCTCATGACAACCCAACAGCGTCAACTGACTTGAACCTAGATCACGCCCATCATGCTCGACGAAATCACCTTCGGCACTTTCCTGGTCTTCGGCTCCGCCTGCTGCGTCATGGTCGTCTACGCCATCATCTGCGTTCCCGAAACCAAGGGCGTCCCTCTGGAGTCCATCTACATGCTCTTCGAGGGCAACATCCTCGCCGGCGCGACCCGCGACACCGTCCCTCGCTACTCACGCGCTAAGCACCTTGCTCACAGCAGCAACACCGACTCCGACGATCAGTACAAGAACGTCGACGACGATGAGGATACTGTTGTTGGAAAGAATGGGAGCACCAGCCAGCATGTGGAGAGGATCGATCCGAGGGCGAGAGATACGGCCCATGGGGCTAATGCTGGGAGCGCGGCTTGAGAAATCGTTGTGACGATGCTACGATGGTCCGATGTATCTAGAGGATGTTGCAATACTTACAGATGGACCACAAATGCTTGTCTTTGATGTCAAGCCAATTACTACTTTATGCAATATCTATGAGTGGCACTGCATGGAATCGATTATCTCGACAAACTAATCGTCTCATCAGTCGTCGCATCCCGGTACTCGCCGGAAACTCTGAGACGAGTAACGCCCATGAGAGAGCGACCTGAGACGTCACATCTCTATCGTTATCCTTATCAGCAGCAATGACATAGCTCCATCTAACTTTTGCATTCCCAAACAAACCCCATCGCCAGCTCGCCCAATGGCCGTGCCTCTTCACATGCACACCAGGCCTGCGGGGTCCACCCTCGGCTTCTGGAAGGGTCGCACGGACCCCTGGCGGCCGAGCTGTTTGGGAGCTCTGGAACGGAGCCCCGCGTCACGTCACTTCACTCCCCACGCCATCGTCACGCGAGTCGAAAGAAAGATACACGCGGCGCCCACCGGAACCATGGGTGTGGGCTTGTTGGTTGCGCTCTGCCTTGCTTTGCGCGCGTGGCCTCGATGGCTTTTCCATTCCTGTCTTTGTTTTTTTGGTTTTGGCCGCTTATCGCGGTAGAGCCTTTCCGCTCGTGCGATTTGGCTCAGGCGTGCGCTAGGCGGACGGGAGGTAAGGTGCCTTTCTTGCGTCTATCTGACATCCTTTCTCGCGGTAAGACTGGTCCGTTCTTCTACTCCCCTCTCTCCTCTCTCTCTCTCTCTCTCTCTCTCTCTCTCTCTTTCTTCCGTTCGCTGTGCATCCTAACAGATACTTCGCTCCTGTACAATAAGCGATAACGAGCGCTTTCAAGCCCTCGTCCATTTCCAAAGCAGAATCTCAAGTCAACTTCAAGTAAACAAGCTCTCCAATCACCTCAACCCTCAATCTCAGCATGGAAGAAGAAGCCTCGGCAACAACCCGTGCCCTGCACCTCCCCGAGATCCTCGAACAGATCCTCATTCATCTCCCCTCGCGCGACCTCCTGCTCGCCCAGCGCATCAGCAAAGCCTTCCAACTCACCATCTCCGCCAGCCCCAAGCTCCAACGCGCCCTCTTCTTCTCTCCCGATCCAGCCTGCCCTTCCTCACCAATTACCTATCTCAATCCCGCAACAGGCGCCACATCCGCACACCCGCGTCCGCAGAACAATCGCCTGCTGCTCCGCGCATTCCCAGGCGTGTACCCCACCGTCTCGCCGGTGCTCGTCAACCTCCCACCGACCCGAGAAGACCTCGCGCTCGGCAGGCCAGGCAAAGAAGTCTGGAGCTGGGACGTCTGCATCTCCTTCCCAGCCAGTCCCGCCAACAAATCTCCTTCCGGTCCCCCCGATTCCTCTCTACCGTCCACGGCAGACTCAGCTACCGCCTATCCGTCCGCCTCATGGCGCAGGATGTACCTCTGCCAGCCGCCCTGCACGGCTCTGCACCTTGTTCGCCGCTGGAGGCGCAGCCGGCTGCCGGCTATTGAAAGACCGGGCGGAATCACCATGGGGGATTTCGTCGATGAGGCGACGAAGGGGGCTGTCAATGGAGGGGTCTGGAGCGAGGGGTATGTGGGAAGTGATCGGGATTGGCATTTTGAGGGCGTGGTGGGCGAGGGGACGGTGTGAGGGTGTACGGCACAGTTGTTGCGCAGGAAGCATTCCTCGAACACGCCTGATGGGACCATTACACGAGAGGGAAGCCAAAGGCGATCGAGTGCCATTTGTGGCGAAGAAGCGGAGCTGCCCATCGGTCCGATCGTGTCCTTTGCCTTGTACAACCTACACAGGGACCACCGACGATACAGAGGACGGGGACTGGACCGAATAACAAATCAATGAGGCCGCCGCTTCGCTGAGCGTGTGACTGACCGATCATCCGATCAGTTGATCAATCTCGGAAGCGGCCGTCGACCAGGATGACTAGACAGGGAATCGCGTCGTTAGTTCACGCGCTCCGGAAGCCAGGCACTTCCGGCTTCACATCAGCTGCGCTACAGGAATCGGCGAATAGAAGAATAAGGAAGAAACTACTTCCATTTTTACATAACGAAGCTCTGATCTAGCGCTACTCTAGTCGTCACGCAACATGTCGTCTCGAAACTTCATATTGCTAATTCCTTGTTACAGCAATGTCACATTGAAACTAGCTTTCCTGCAAGCGGTATGAAAGATCTCAGTCTCTAGGAGCGTTTGCACCACACCATAACAGCATCACACTGGGATCCAGATATCGTCAACGACGATGAAAATAGGGGATTTCGGATCGTTCTAAAAGCCCAACAACGCCTGGCGCAAGTGACTGCGCGGATGCCGACGACATTTGGGGAAGCAGTGCGCAGAATCGACGCTGCGTGGCCTGGCAACCACACTCGGCGCATGTATGACGAGCTCAGCAAAAGACAGGCGAGTGTCCTCTCGCAGCTGCGCACAGGGATGACATCACTGAACTTGTACTTGCACAACGTCGAAGCAGTGGAAACGAATCTCTGTGGATGCGGCGAGGCAGTCAAGTTGAGAGAACATTTCATCTTGCATTGTGTCAGGTGGAGCGAACAACGGCAGATTTTGGGCATATGGACAGGCAATGAGGACCTTTCGCGTCTGCTCGAAGGTAGTGTCTCGGCAGATATCGACGATTGGACACCGGACATGGATGCAGTGCGAAGTGAACTTTGTCATAAAAAATACCTTTCACGACCTGACTTACACCAAGCAAGGCCTTGTCTGGGTCCATATCTTGGTGACTCGCCTATAGTATGCCCGGTAAAGAGCTGGGAGGAGGAGTGGCTGGGAGCAGACAGCCGATCTTGTACAGTGTAAAGCATTGCGAGGCTTTCAACAGGTCATCTTTCATGAACTTGATGAAAGTTCTCTGCGAGGCTTGCTTCGCCATCTGCCAATGACCGCCCAGATCGATATACAATCAGCTGAGACGCGGCTTTCTTGCAGACGAATGGACGGCAGTCCCGCTCTGTCGCGCGGCCCCGACCGGACGAGTCACGGCAAGCAAGAGCTCGCGACATCGGAGCTTCTTCGCATCGGGCTCTAGTCAGCGGGCCTGAAGGCTGATCCAATAGAAGGACAAGACCCTATGTAGCATGCACAACACCATTTTAGTAGTGCTGTAATCGCTCAATCTCACTTATCCTCGTCTGAAGCCCCACGCTTACAGCTTGCTCCATCAAGCTGGCTGCTATCCCACGCATGGCAAAATCCTGTATTCTGTAAGCCAGTAGTGGGAAAGGCAGTGAACATTGCGCTTATTTTTCTCAGCTCACTACATCGAGCGATCAGCTTGTCATATTACTGCTCATCAAAGGCTAGAGCGCCAAAGACTTCTGGGGAAGCATGGCGGGGTGGGCTGCGCTCCGATCAGTGGCTGGCTGATGTCGGCGGGGATCGATCCTGTGTTGGCCATTAATCGTTACCTGTATGTGTCTCTCTCATGATATCAAAGGTGTCGAATCGACCGGAGGTGAACCAGCCGTGACACGGTTGTGGCTCATTCAAGTGAACATGTTGTACTGTCGCAAGACTTCCAAAAGCGCAAGTCGATCGAACCGATGCCGTCGCCTCGGGTATTTGCACAGAGCGAATCTCGGGCCGTGCCATATGTTCCTGGCGCGGATGACGTCGGATTAAATCATCATCAATCAAAAGCCCATCGATTCCGCAGGGCATCTTCGATCTTTGCCGTCTTTGGGCGCGGGTGCGAGCGCGAGGGCGCGTCACAATATCATAATTCGCCGTCTGGAAGTCATGTAGCCCGCCGACACGCGGTTCCGCCGCAAGTCCCCGCCTTCAGGCGATCTCAGCAGCATCTCCAGAGCTTCAGACATCTACAGGCTCCAACAGACGGAAGCTGATCATTCCTGGCGACAACACGCACCTTCAATACACCCCTGGCAACGCCATGGGCTCGTCACCCGCCCAAGACAACCAGGTGGATGCTGCCAATGGCAAACAGGATCAGACCACAGCTCACTCATCGCAATCACCTCAAGCGAAGACTTTCCAAAACCCGCTTCCTGGTGACGACAAGGTCTGGAAGGAGTGCCCGCTAGATTTCTCCAAGGACATCTTTCTTCAAAGTCTGGCCGTCACTATGTCCAAGTTTGACTATCCTGCCGCCATCTTCTGGGGATTCGAACTGGTGCTGGTGTACAATCAAGCCTGGGAAGATGTTGGCGGCATCCCTCAGCAGGGTCGCGCTCAGCGCGGTCAATTATCACCCGATGCATGGCACGCGCTCCAAAAGTGCATAACCGGCGGCAAACCAGCCAAGATCTCTAGTCATGCTCTGCTCCGGGAGAAAACGCGACCTGAAGACGAACAATACCTGGTCCTCGCCAGCCCGCTTTTCGGGCCAAATGTCGAGGATGCTAAGGGTGTTTTTTGCCAGATGATCAGCGTAGGGTCCGGATCTGAAAGCGACAGCCATGGTAGCTCCGAAAAAAGGGACCTCGAATCTTGTCCGAAGAGAATTGCCGCCAATCTGAAGGACCTGGGCCTGGAGGAAGACTCGACTCCGCTGGACGAGCATCCTTTCTTCCACCGCTTCGCCGAGATGATACCTACCGGCTTGGCCATTCTCGATCACCATGCACGCGCCGTCTTTGTGAATCAGCACTTCTATCAGTTGACGACTCACTGGGGCGAAGACCAATCTTTCAAGTCTTGGCCACAGAGTATCCACCCGGATGACTACGAGCGAGTGATGAGCGCCTACCAAAAAGCATTCCACGGCCAGGTCGAATTACGAGCCGAATTTCGTGCGCTCGGCAGTGATCATCCTTGGAGGCTATTACTTCTAACACCACTTGGCGACGAAAACTTACGCCACGTGAGTCTTGGCGAATACGGAGGTTTCATCTGTTCAATCGTCGACATCACCTCGGAGAAGAGCGCAGAGGAAGATCAAAGGATCGCAGCGCAAGAAGCCACTGAGAGGAAGCAACAGCAAGAGCGTTTTATTGACATGATCAGCCACGAAATTAGGAACCCGCTCTCAGCAATGGTCCACTGTGTTGAGGACATTAATGAGGCTCTTAAAGAAAAGGAGCGGACTGGACGTGTGAATCCTGAGCCTATAGCAGAAGCTCTCGACACCATCAACCTCTGTATCTCACATCAAAAGAACATTGTGGACGACGTCCTCTCCTACTCCAAACTCGACTCGTCCATGCTAGCCCTCACACCAAAAGCTTGTCAGCCTGAACGCGAACTGCGCGGGAATGCTAAGATGTTTCAGCCCGAATTTCGCAAACATAATATCGAATTCGAATGCAGAGTAGACGAGCCTTACAACAAGCTGGACATCGACTGGACCATGGCAGACCTCTCCCGAATTGGCCAAGTACTTATCAACCTCATTTCGAACGCAATCAAATTTACCTCGCTCAAGGACGGCGAGCGAAAGATCATTGTCAAAGTCTCTGCCTCTGCCGATCCACCAGGCTCGTATCCGCCCGATGTCGTCTTCTTCTCAAACGAGAATCAAACACCTCGACTGGATGCCACTCAACGGCAGGAATGGGGACGTGGAGAAGCCCTATTCATCATGGTCGCGGTCACCGATACCGGCATTGGCATTGGCGAAGGCGATCAGAAGAAGTTGTTCGAGCGCTTCAAGCAAGCCACGCCCAAAACCAATGAGATCTACGGCGGCTCTGGCTTGGGATTGAACATCAGTCGCAAGCTCGTGCAACTTCACGGTGGCGAGATTGGCGTTAAGTCAACAGAAGGCGAGGGTGCAACCTTTGGCTTCTTCTTCCGCGTCAAACGCACGGATGCCCCAGAAAAAGAAGGAAAAGAGCAAGAGAAGAGGCAGGAGGACAACACAACCCGCGGACAGATCCGCATGGGAGGTCTCGACTCCAAAGAAGAATCGTCCGACGTCGAACACTCGGCAGAATCACGCAAACCTCGGTCGATACGGCACCTCGACCGCGCGCAGTCTTCTGAAGAGCGAGCACATCAGACCCAAAATTTGGGCAAGGAAATCGACGAGGAGCGACACAAACAGAGCAAAGCGCCCGAGAAAAAAGAGGAGACAGCCAAGCGGGAGAGCCTGCAGAATGCGACAAGGACAAAATCCCAAAACCGAGCGCCATCAGACCCTCCAGACGACCGTGGCGGCCTCGCCGCCACAGGGCAAAGCATGGACCCGACCTCGATCCACTCAAGCAGCGTCACCGACAAAGCGCCCAAGGACAATAAGCACAAAAGCAAAGACACCCACAATACCCCTCCAACCTCGCAGCCTCACGATTCGCCCGACCACCAATCCAAACAGCAGAGCAAGCTCCCCCTCCGCACCCGCAAAGACATGTCTATCCCCCCTCATGTCCTCTTCGTCGAAGACAACATGATCAACCGCAAGCTCGTCGCCCGCAAACTTGGCTCCAAGGGCTTCACGATCAGCACAGCCAACAACGGCCGCGAAGCGGTCGACTTCGTCATCGCTTCCTTCTCCGACCCTGCGACCGCAGGCCAAGGCGACAAGACTAAGACACAGGGCGAGATAGACATCATCCTCATGGACCAGGAAATGCCTGTCATGGACGGCAACAGCGCAGCGAAAGAGATCCGCGCCAGGGAGGAAGAGATGGGGCGGGAGAAGAGGGTTCCTATTTTGGGCGTCAGCGCGAATGTCCGTGAGGAACAGTTGCAGGAGATGCTGGCTTGTGGGATGGACGAGTATGTTACTAAGCCGTATAGTATTGATACGATGGTTGGGAAGATTGGGGAGATGATTGATGAGTAGTTATTTTAGTGGTTAGCTTGCATGATACCCAGAATTCTTGAACAAAGTTACTCCAACTGCTTTGTCTCTGTGGTTGCTGTGGTCAGTTCTCGATCGCGACTCAAACAGCTGTCAGATCCTAATCATTGCACATGGAGTAATCGGTTGATTAGTCGGATGAACACTCGGGTACTACAGTCTTCATCAGTTTTCATCTTTTGTGAGATCGCCTGCAATGCATATACTTACAATCAAACTGTCCAAGATTAGAGTGAAGTACGATATAGTAAATTTAGCTGGACAGCCCAGCGGTTGGGGGACTAAGATATCGGGCCAGCAGAGGGCTATAGTTAATTTAGCTGGACAGCCCAGCGGTTGGGGGACTACGATATCGGGCCAGCAGAGGGCTATCGGGAACCTCAGGCTGGCTCTTACGCTTTGTCAGGAAAAGGGATCACACCCACGCTCGAGACATACTCCGGCAATCAGCGCCATACTACAAGATACAAGGACATCGACCCGATCCTTCGCAATGATGCAAAGGAGCCCAGTGGCTTTCACTTGTCGCCGCCCGCGGTCGTGCAGCATCAGAGCATTGAAGATTACCAGACAAGCGCAAGGCACCATCGGAACGCCCGGTCACACATTGGTGTGTCGCACAAGGTCTTGCTCTGGCCTGAAGTTGTTCGCCATCTGAACGAATCAGGAGCAGCAACAGGAGGAGGCTGTCACTTGGGATGCATCGTCAGAATGGGTTCTACATGGCTGCTGCATAGGCAGGTACCGGAAAACTATAGTGATTTACCATGCAATAATGGCCTGGAAGGCTCTATCTTGAGCATCGGACGCGTTGCCTTCCCAGGTCTTTCTATCCAACGAGTCTACGAATACTCTGCCGCATATTTCAACACTTTCAACGTGCTTTTCCCTATACTTGACAAGGACCTTTTTGTGGACCGCGTTGTCACAAGGCTCCTCCGAGAGGGATATAAAGATGACGAAGCCGAAAGCGTGATTCCGCTATTTGTCTCTGCTCTCGGTCAACTGGCTGTTGAGGGTGTCACTCGACAACCTACTAGCGTAAGCAGTGTTAACTCTAGCGGCTTCCATAGTGGCACGATCGAGAAGCCTCTAGGACTGCGTCTGTTTAACAAAGCACGGCGGCGAATAGGCATGGTGAATACGCAGCCTTCTCTTCAGAACGTGCAAATAATGCTGCTATAAGCGACATATTTCGAAGCAAGCGCGCGACATCTCAGCTTCTGAACCTCGACTAGCGCGGCGTCGCTGGCATGCACATGCCTTATCAAGTGCAGCAGATCGATTGGACGGCCGCGTATGGTGACCTAGTCAAACGTGCGTATTGGGTGTGCCTTCTTCACGAAAGGTCATTTGATCTCGGGTTTCGAAAAGCCTCTACCGGCATCGAGAGCTTGGAAGACAAAGTTCCTTTGCCCCATTTCCACGGCATGGTCCAAAATCACGGACAGTCCGGTGCGCCTTTGGCAAAAACTTCTAGGACGTTTGCCGCTGATAAGACGGCTGGCCCTGCGTTTTAATTTAGTGCGATAATCACACTTAGCCGCCTGATCAGAAGGGCAGAGGAGGTCATCCATAGCTGTGAACCCAACTCGGGCGAAGCTGAGCTGCTATGGCAAGGACCAAGCATACAACCTCATAGTTATGCTTCTCCAAGACCTTCACCACGCCAACGCTACAGTGAGCCGCTGTCAAAACTCGTTGAAGAGCTATTCCGCCAGCTTGATTGCTGGCGTGATGCGCTGCCACAACGTCTTCAATGGAGTGACGGCGACAAACTTGACCTCACGAGATTGGAGCCACTTCCGAGGTTTCTGCGGAACCATTCTTTCACTCCACTCCGGAACCTAGGGCCTGGCGAACTTGATCACAACGTGGACGTCGCGGTGGCGTAGCTCCGTACCCGCTTCTATTATGCTCGATTCTTGATTTTCCGGCGCTTCGTCTATATTCACCGGAGCTCATGACCGCAGACGACCGCGTCAAATGTGCTTTTGCTATCGATGCCGCTTGTTTCTGGTCACTCTCTCTGGCCCCACTCAAGAAAAAGAAACATCTTGTTCTACACCTGTTCTCTTGGACGCAAAATTTCGTGGCAATGATATTGATTCTACGGAGTAGTTGCAGAGTTGAGTATCTGTCCAACATTTGTAAAGATTTCCGCATAGTAAGAGATTCAATGGAGGACATGATCAATTTCATGGCAGGGTGGCTCGAGGACGTGGGACAAGTAGATGGGATTGCAGATTAGAGCTTGAGGGTTCTAGGGCCGGCTTTGCGGAAGTAAACTCGTAGTGATTGCAATTCCATCGTTGGAGGGTCAGGTTGAGGCAAATCATATGCATTACCGGAACAACCTCACAACGACAGAATTTCGTTCTCGTTGTCATCGTCTAGTTCATCATTGTTCTTTGATGACGGTCGGTATCCACCGGGATCGTGTGGCTTGCCTTAGAGACAAAGCTTCCTCATCATCTTGCAGATCTGGAATCTAATTAAGCAGCCTGGCTTGTTCGGGACCTATTCTTGACCGGAACGCAGAGTATAAGGCTTGCACGAGATAGTTATTACGTCCCTGGTTGTATAGGCCAGTTGCGCACGAGATTAACATTGACCGCAAGCTTTCCATATCTGATTCTTGAGGGTGCTGGTCGATCCCATCGAGGCATCTGATTTCAGCGAAGATCAAAGATAGGATAATATGTATGTACATATTCTCATGTCCATGACGAATGTAGTAGAGTCGGGAAAATGTGTGGCAAAATACCTGTTCGCTTCATAGACGATGGTGTCCGGTCGAGGTTGCGGATGTTGTCCGGAATCTGAAAGATATTAAAAAATGGATGCTAGTCTGTCAGTCTATGTTGACAGATAGAGACTGAAGCTGCGTTCAAGATGAAAGGAACGGCCCATATACGACTTTGTCTCCGGATAGGCTTCAGGCAGCTTGGTCTAAGGTTTAGCGACACAATCTTTTAGATCCAGGAATGAAGAACGGCAGATCTGGAGATTTCTAGTTGCAAATGCATTGGTAGACTACATCTGACAATCCACAAATCTGCAAACTCAAGCGGTCTCACAAAGCACCCTTGACTCATCTCACACTGACATTCAGGCTGTACAATGACAGATCTTGTATTCAAGAATCGGAACAAATTCGCATGGACAAGCCAAATGAGAGCCCGTGTTGTCCTCGAAGAACGGATCGGCAGAAAGAGTGAACCAACCTGTATTTGACACCCTCCAACCGCTTAAAACAATCGCCTACTCAATGCTCAGGAAAATCCGCTTGTCAGCGCCGCACGCCGCCTCCCTTCTCACAAACCAGACGAAGTCGTTATCAAAGCGGTCCCAGCGGCACACGCTGTGGTGCGACTGCCCCTCCGGCCCGATGCACTGCATGCTAAGATCCCCCGCGGCGTAGCACTTCAGCGGATCGCAGACGCCACCTGGCACGTTGCAGTAGCCTTCGCCGAACTGCAAGTACGCGTTGTCGAGCACTCACCCGTTGGTCCCAGCGGGATACCTGTCGCTGTAAAGGACGAGCGAGCAATCGGTGTCGAGTCGGAAGTCGGATACGGGCTGCGAGTCGTCGAAGGGGATTCCCACCGCCCCCAAGTTGCCGAAATAGAAGACCCCCGTGCCCGCGAGGGCGTTGACCGCTCCGGTGGCGCGGATGTTGAAGTAGGAGTTTGTCGTTGTGCTGGTGCTGGTCTTGACTATGGTTTGAGTCACGTACGTTGTGACGACCTGCGGGAGGGTCAGTTCTGGGACGTTCTCGAGTTCTCGGGAGTCTGTGACGTACATCCACAGTCGAGGTGCTGATGGTGCGCGTCGTAGAAGTGACTGTCGTGGTCACGGTCGGCACCGGAATTGAGAGGCACTTGCAGGCGGAGGAGATGATTGGGGCGGCCGTGTAGGTCGCGAAGCATGCGGGCTTTGGGATTGTGCTTACAGCGCGTTCTGTTATCGCAACGCTACAAGTGCCGGTGGGAGGAACGCCACTGAATGAATGGATATTAGATGTCCGGTCATGTGGAGTGCAGACTTCCTATTGATCCAGGCCTTACACAGTGTTGGTGTTTGTCTCGTAGACAAATTCCGTCGCCTCGACTGTTGTAGTTGGGACTGTGACTACTGTGGTAGCCGTATAACTTTGCCGTGGATATCAGTACTGTTGAAAAGTTGCACTGATGCCAGTATGACTCATACCTTGTCGCTGGGACGGTCTTTGTTTGCACTGACGGCTTGAGAGAGAGATAAGATGAGCAATACGAAGTAGCTTGTGGCTGCGCCTTTGCTTTCGTGACAAGGCCCGTCACTACAGCGCAGAACACCGAAGTCGGGTTCACAGTCGCAGGCTCGGGTACAGGTTCAGCGATTGGCGAGGCCGCAGTCGCGGCTACCAATAAGGCGATAGCTCGGATGAGAAGCATTGCTGGATAGTAATTTTGAGGATATGAGCATTTGGTCTTTCACGGAGCCGGAGGTTCGCATCCTGCCACGGGACGTGCCAGCTCTATTAATGTTGCTGCATCCATACCGCAGGCCCGGAACGCTGCAGGGCCACAAAGTCTACATCAGGTGGCTGAAGATTCATCAACTGATGGTGACTCCACGGAAAGTTAGAATGAGCGTCTGGCTGAGTCGAACCTGCTCGCCCGGGACCTGATTGTCCAACCCACTAGCTTCGGAGGGAATCACCGAAGGCATCACCGCCGTGTACCTTCCAGTGAGCCGGTGGCTCCTGCTGACGCGGAGTAATATGGCTGTTCAATCAGAGATTGTCGGTGTAGGACCAGGACAAAAGTCACCATGGAGTGTCGCAACCTCGAGGCTTCGCCAGTGCGAGATCTCATGCTTCAGAATCACCCATCACTTTTAAGTCACAGTGCTTTGGGCAAGATCCTTTCGAATAGCCCAGCATCTCACACTAGACGATCCTGCGCTTTACTCGTCATCTCCCAACCCACGCTGTTCGGGTTTTGGCACACGCAAGCCATGCCCAGCGACATGAGCACCAGACAAGCTCAGAGTCCACGGGCGAGACGCCAAAGCTCGCTCTATCCAGCAAAGCCACGTGGGAGATGAAAGCGTCCGGCGCCAGCTGGTGCTATGACCAAGAGCCACATCTGGCGGTTGCTAGGCCGTCTTGGGGGATCGCAGAAGGAGAGTTCGTCGCCGGTGTCCAAGCTCCCAGAAAGCTTACCTACCTTATACTTGCTTAAGGCTTAGGTCCAGACTGCGCCGGTCTTGGCTTGATCTCGCATCTCGAGATGCTGCGATGTGGTGTGCAGTAGCGTGCCGACCGCTTGGGTTGCAGTCGTCTCGTGGCGACCACGTTTTATCAAGCTGGTGATGCTGTCCCTTTGGTTGAGGGATTGATCATCGACCAGCCAACCGACCAATCAACTGCGAACGAGCTCATTTGATCGTCGGTCGCGAAGCCTTCCCGACATCCTCTGTGGTCGCAGCAGCACTTTCCGACGAGGTGAATATCACCCTTTATGGAGATTGGTGAGATTCGAGCGATACACATAGTAGCTGAGAGCCGGTGGGAAACCAAAGTCTGGCCGAAAGCAGACTCGTGGATCATTAAAGTCTTGGTTGGCTAAGGCAGAACGTCGCAGGACGCGAGAGAGAGAGAGAGAGAGAGAGAGAGCCGCGGCGCGTCGTGCGCTACGGTCGAGGGTTTGGTCGGGGACAATGGGCTCTACTGAGGCAGTGAGCTTGCGGATCCGGGCACGCCGTTCTTACCTACTCTGGAAGCGTCACTGTCGACGTTTCTTTTGAGTAGGGTCTGATCTTGGGATGCTGCTTGTTCGGTCTTTTCATTCATTACCGTCGATCGATCGATTACCCTGACCCCGCGACCCTGCCCCTACCCGAGGCCCTTCAAGTTCCCAGATTACGACTGATGACTAAATACCACACACTCCTCCGATCGCCGCGAAACACCGTTTCCCTTTCCCATCTTGCGCCTCGGTCCGTCTCACTGTCTTCCCATCTCCGCGCCAGACCGGCAGTCGACGAGGACGCCGTCTTGGGCCTCGAGATCCATGAAACATGTTCGGATAGCAAGCAAGGAAGCAAGCAGCAACAACAACAACAACAACAACAACAACAACCCGCTCTTTCTCTCTCTCCCCGCCCCACTTCTTTGCCAGCCCGTGCTTTTCTTTGTGCGTGCGGTCTGTACACACCAGCAGCCACCTGCGAACCCAAGCGGAGCGAAACGATCCTCCAAAGGAACGCATCGAATCCCATCAATCGTTCGCCCAGCGCCCAGCGAGACTCTCACCTCAACTCAACGACCACCCCACCGGTCCTCAATCGAGACCAGCCCGGCCGTAGCATGAGATGCATCTCGCCAAGCCGAGCGCCTGAATTCGTCGCCTTTGCATCGCCGTCGACCGTTCACTCATCGAGCAGAGGTGACAGGCAAGGGAGGACATCAAGGCGACTCAGCGCCCGCAGCGCGCCTGTCGCCGCGCTTGGTGTACTCGACCCACCTGCGCTTGCCGGCGCGCGTCTCGAAGTGCGGCGCGATGGAGGCCGCGTCCTGGCCGCCGCCGAGCATCGTGCTGCGCATTTTGTTGCGGTAGGCGTCGACTGTTGTGTTCGTCGCCTCGTCAGCTCCGGCTCACTTCGGTCGGTTCAAGGGGGGAGAGGGGGATTGCAAACTTACGTGATCGCTGCAGGAACAGCGTCCGCCCGTTGAACTGCCGCGCCTGGCTCCAGCTCATGCGGTAGCCGAGTTCGTTCAGAGCAGCCTCTTTCGCGCGGCGGCCCTTGGTCATGCGCGGGACGGGCAGCTTGGCGTCGCTGCCGTCCATGAGGGAGACGGGGACGAGCGTGGAGCCGCGCGGCGCGCCGCCGTGGGAGTCGTCCTCGTCGTCGTCCCAGTGGCCGCGGGCGCTCGGGGAGCCCGGGGGCGAGCGCATCTGGCGCGGGTAGTAGGAGCGCGGGTATACGGCGTTAGTGCGCAGGTGGGCGTCGGGCATCTCGTCCATGTTGACCTGGTCGAGCATGACGCGCACGCGCACGCGGGTCCCGCGCTGGTTGTCGTCGACGAGGATGAACTTGCGGCGCTTGGCCTCGGGCACGTCGCCGAAGAGGTGACGCTTTTGCTCCTCGTCTTCTTTGCTTTTGGCGGAGGCTTTTATGGGCGTCGCGAGGGTGGAGGAGTGCGGCTGCATGCTGGTGTCCATTGCGTCCGGGACGGCGGGCATTTGGGCGCCGCCAGTGGCGGGCTGGCTGGGGTAGGTTGGGTAGAATTGGTGTGCATAGCGGACGTTCGACGGGGATGACAGGTCTGCTTGCGAGCTCGAGTGCTGGGACTGAGGTTGTTGGCTGGGGGGAGCGGTGGTGTACTCATTTCCGCCTATATTAAGAAATCGGGTTAGCGGTCGATCATGTGACATGGGTGTGGCGTGACGAAGCGACAAGGGGTGCCCGTAAAACGCGATGAGCGAAAGAGGAAAAGCGACAGGTGGATGCATGTGCAGATCTCGTTGCAAGATTGCTCCTTGTAAGAAACAAGCCTTTTACTCCATAATGTACACCCATGATGTACAGGGTACTGTTTCCTGGCATATATTTGCGGTCTCGTAAAACAAAGGAGAGGGTGCGCGAAGGCGTGCGTGCGTGCGTGCGTGCGTGCTGTGCGAACGAAACAAAAACAATTTTCACATCGGGTTGAACATACCACTAACGTCGTCACTGGCGTCACTTCCAGCGCCGTGGTGGTGCATCTGCGAGCCACCCGGACCCATATGAGGAAGCCTGCTCGCACCCGTCGGCAGACCGTGTGGAGGCAGCACCGACGGGCCCGGAGGATGGCTGGCAGCGCTAGGCAATGTCGATTTGCGAGTGTGCAGCTTGGCTTGCCTTCGTACTCTTCGGCTTCGTAGTCTCGGGTCTTGATTGCTATTCCTCCAACTATCCACCGCACGCTGGATCAAGCCTCGCTTCTCTCTCAGGTTAGGATTGAGCTCTGCAAGTGCCCAGCCGACGGCGTTGCACTCGCTTTCGTAGTGCAGGCGGTTGCCCTTGTATTCCTCTTTCTGGACGCACGCACGAGGGTAGACGCAGTTCTCCTTTTTGAACTCAGGACTGAGCTCGTCAACGTTGACCGACTCGACGTCGCAGCGGATGGTGTACTCCATCTTGACGCGATCTCTCGAGTATTCGAAAGCAATCCACTGTACACCAGTATTGTCTTGGCGTACAACTAGTGGAGTGGTCGCAGGGATGGGCCCGGGAGCCGCGCTTGAGTTTGGCCCTGAGCCGGCTGATCCTGGCGGCATGCTGTTCATTGTCGAACCAGAGGGCGTTTGAGGAGTCCCGTGGGGTGGCGCGATGACTGAAGGCGGGCGTGGAATGGACTGCTGAGGAGGCTTCGAATCCATCATGCTTGGCTGAGAGTGGACTGACTGAGGCGTCTGCTGCAGGGATTGCTGAGGTTGTTGGTGCGACATGAGAATACCAGGAGCTGAGGTCATCGACTGGTGATGCGAGGGCGCCTGAGGATGTTGGGCATATTGGGAGGGTTGGGGCATTTGGTAGGGTTGACCATAATACATCGGTTGAGCCATTGGCGGGAAAGCGTACAGCGGCCGGCCCTGGGCGTCGTGCTGGGGCGAATGGATGGACGCGGGCGAATTCGACTGTGGCGTCTGGTAGCTGGAGATGGGAGGATATTGTTGCCGGCTCATGGCCGCTTGGGTGGCCATGCTGTCGTTTGGTTCTACAAAACACGTCAGAAGCGTTTCAAAGAATGTTTGCGTGCATGGAGGGCGGAAGCGAGCGGGGAAGCGTTGTTGCACGCGGAGCAGGCAGAGAGAAAACGGACAGGGCGGTGGCTTACCAGAGGATGCGTAGGAGCCGGCAGCACTGTTTGCACTGTAAGGGCTGGGATTGGCGGTGAAATAGGTCGGGTCGGCGGAGTGCTGCGAAGGCAGACTCGGGACGGAGGCGACGTATGGCGAATGGTGCTGGGGCAGGCTGTGGGTGGAGGAGTGCGGCGAGAGGTACGGGGCCTGCGAGGTGGGGTGGATGGCGTGCGGCGAGAGCGGCGAATTGGGCCGGTGTTGCTGGATCAGGCCGGCCTGGCGAGGGTGCTGGAGAGGGTGCTGGTGTTGTGGTGTCGGGAGACCCTGGTGGTGAGGATTGGGGTTGTTCTGAAGAAACGGCGGGTTAGCGGGCGGGCGGGTCAGACAAGGCGATTGTTAGTGCAACGCGCGCGCGTGGTGTGTTGACGGCGAGTGAAACAGAGACCAGACGAAGGTTGGAGGGCAGGCAGGCCGCGGATCCCTGCCCGGCAGAGCGCGCGCGCGGCGAGCTGCGAGCGGAGGGAGAAAATAAGAATAGTGGGCGGGCGGAGGGTGGCACGGCGGCGGCTGGCGCGCAGGAGAGCCGGCGGCGGCGAGGCAGCCAGGCAGGCAGGCAGCCAGGCAGCCAGGCAGGCCAGAGGATTGCAGCGGCATTGGATGGCGCGGTACGGTAGCAGCGCTAGCTGGCACCGCTACCGTAGACGCACCAGCAACACCATCAGCAACAAGCAACAGTGGTTTGGGTCTGCCACCGCCCACACGCCAGCGCCAGCAGCGCCAGAGCACGCAGCACGCAGCACGGCACGGCAGCGCATGGCGAAACGGCGGGAGCTGTCACCGCGCCTCGCGTGAGTGGGGCCAAACGGCCGAAACTTTAGGCGCCTTAGCCTTTCTGCACAGCGCCCAAGCCCAACCGTCGCCGCCGCCGGTCGGGCCCAGAGCTGCTGCCCGAGGCCCTGTCCAGCTGCTGAGGAGTGCTGCGTGATGGTGATAGCACTGTGATGCTTTGCCTGCCAGACAGCCGCCGATGCTTCGACTCGCCTGCCTTGCCTGCCTTGCCTTGCCTTGCCTGGCTGAGCCTGCGATACCGTCGGCCGCGCCGTGTCGTGCACTGCACCGCAGAGGGGCTCGCAGCCGTTAGCCCGGCCAAGCGCTGTAGCTCACACCGTGCCGCTGCACCACACCGCACATCAGCAGTAGCAGCAGTAGCAGCAGCAGCAGCAAGCAGCGTCGTCGTGACGCCTGTCGCCGCTGCAACCTGCCACCCGCGTGTCTCAGGCGCACGTGACAGGGGTGCAGCTGGCGGCAGTGGAGGCTTGAGTTTGCGCGGTCGGTGGGGAGCTGCGCGGCGCGCGAGGGAAAATGCGTAGGGGAAAGATGGGGAAGAAGCGAAGGACGAAAAAACAGAGGCTGGCCGCCGGCCGAGGTGCGATTGCGCTGTGCCGACCTATGGCGCGCGCGCGCGCTCACATGCTCGTCCGGCGCCGATGCGTACGTACCATGCCAGTCCAGGGAGCTGCTCAGTGGCGGCAGCAGCCAGCAGCGTGCAGGCCGAGGAGCCGCAGGCGCATGCACTCGCCGTGCGTGGCCGTGTGTCTCGGTGCCTCGTGGGCGTGAGGGTCGGTGGGCGTGGGCGCGGGCGTGGGCGTGGGCGTCGTTTGGCGGCGCGGCTGGCTTTGCACACTTGCACTGGCACGCTTTTGAGGGCGGTGGCGAGCGCGCGAGGCGGACTCTGTGAGGATGCGATGCGAGGCGCTGCTATGCAAACGAGCCAACGCCGGTAGCTGTCGAGGGCCGGGAGTCGCTCGACCAGGGCGCGTCGGCAGAGCAGGGCAGGTGGTAGTGGTGCGGACGGCGAGAGACCGGGGTGGGAGGTCGTGGTGGACGGGGCGCAGACGAGGGTGCTTGTCTAACC